>JUFY01035107.1:34322-143650 GCA_001855655.1 Leptopilina clavipes
TTTGCCAATTGTACCAAGGTAACTCGTATGCTTTTATACTAATGTTGAAGCTCTGGAAATTAAATAATAATATTAATAAAAAAAGTAATAATAATAACAAACATAAAAATAATAACAGTAATATATATAAATTTATACTTCGGTCTGCAGATTACTTGGTGGCCAGCAAAACATAAAGAGTTGCAAAACACTACCCCCAACATGTAAAACTTCATGTAGAATATCTTCGTTTTTCTATACAAAAATTATTAACGCAGTTTTTTTTTTTTTTTTTTTTTTAAATCAAATTTGTTAATTTAGAAAATTTTAATTATTGTACACCTACCATAAAAAAATCGATTCCAAAAATGCATATTGCTGCTATACTTAAGAGAGTTTGTAAAAGCACGACAGGATTAACTACACGTTCCACAGTTGCGAAATATCTAAAATATATTATGTCATTTACTCCATCTGAAATTTTCCTAATTTCAGACAAAATAACCTTTCGGAATTCTTTGCATAATTTACTTGTCAGTGGAAAAATTCATTTTTAGTCAGACAAAAATAAATTAAAATTCTTGTAAAATTTATTCTCAGTAGTATAAGTCAATTATATTCAAGGATTGTATTTTATAATTTATTCTAAGTAGTAAAAATCAGTTTTAGTCAGACAAAGTCATTTTAATTGTAGTATAAATTTACCACAAGTAGTACAAGTCAGTTTTAGTCAGACAAAGTTGTTTTTGGTCGTTTGAAATAATTGTAAGTAGTAAAAGACAGTTATAGTCAGACAAATTTGTTTTTTAGTTGTTTGAATGAATTGTAAGTAGTAAAAAACAGTTTTAGTCAGACAAAGTGGTTTTAAGGCCTTTGTTTTTATTGTAAGTAGTAAAAACCAGTTTTAGTCAGACAGAGTGGTTTTAATTTGTTTAATTTTCCCCAAAAGTAGTAAAAATCCGATTTAGTCAGACAAATAGATTTTAAGGACTTTGTTTTTATTGTAAGTAGTAAAAACCAGTTTTAGGCAGACATAGTGGATTTAAATATTATAATTCTATTACAAGTAGTAAAAGTCAGTTTTAGTCAGACAATGTTGTTTTTTAGTCGTTTGAATCAATTTTAAGTAGTAAAACTCAGTTATAGTCAGACAAATTTGTTTTTTAGTTGTTTGAATCAATTGTAAGTAGTAAATTTAGTTTTCGTCGGACACAGTGGATTTAAATATTATAATTCTATTACAAGTAGTAAAAGTCAAGTTTAGTCAGACAAATATGTTTTTTAGTCGTTTGAATTATTTTTAAATAGTGAAAGTCAGTTTTAGTCAGGCAAGGTGGTGTCAGACAAAAACAATATTTATTCTCAATAGTATAAGTCAATTATAGTCAGGCATATTGTATTATATAAATTAATAATCTAGAAGAAAGAAATTTTTTTTCTAATTACTAACTGCAATATATCTTGATGAAATTTAATAATCTTTACAATTTCTTGAAATATTTTGTTCGGTTCTTTTTCCTCGTGATTATTTTCGCACAATTCTTTAAATTTTACCAATCGAAATTGCAATATATCTAAATGAGCACAGGCATGAAGGACAAAAACAACGACAGCAGTGTCCATTCCAACTATCATTACAACTAAATAAAAGCCAGCTGGTATCTGCAGTAAATACCACAGGTAGAAAATTTTAATATGCTCATGAAATAAACCTGTTTGATATGGAAGTATTCTGCTTGTTATAATTGTTCCATTAGAATCGATAACAAATTTATCAAAAGCTGGCTGTAAAAGAATATTTACAAGAGCCGTAGATACAAGTAAACCGAAAAAATATGTAAAATACAATCCTCTTCTTGCATAATGTTTTGCTACTTGAGCTTCCTCTTCGCTCTGTATATTTTTCCATAAGTTATCACAAAGTGACAATAAATCTCTCAAATGTCTTCTTTTTGATATTATTAATAATGCTGAAAAACAGTTGACATACAATTAATAATGGTAGATTAATTTTTAACAATAACAGTAGTTGATTAATTAATTATTTAATTGTTATAAAACTTATCTACATGCGAATTTTTCGCCGTCATTATTCACTAGAATTTATTAATTTTCTTTTTTACTAAAATTTCACTAAAATTCAATAAAAAAAAATTTGAATCACCAAACGAAATTTAAAATTGCACTAAGAAATTATTATTATATGCGACGCGAAGGAACTTACAAAAGAGACTATCGTCTGTAGAACAATATACACTGAAAAAAAAATTTATTTGATTCAAATATAATGAATTACTTGACTATTATCAAATAAATAATTATTTGTATTGAATAATTTTTAACTCAACTAAACTTGCTTCAAAGATAGAAATTTATATTTCACTTACAACTTATTTGATTTAAATTAATTTGATTTAAATTAATTTGTTTGAAATAAAAATTATTTGTTTCAAGTAAATATTTATTTGATATAATAGACAAGTAACTCATTATTTGAATCAAATAATTTTTTTTTTCAGTGTAGGTAACTAATTAAAAATATTGAAATACTTGAAAATTTATAAATTCATACTTTATTCAAAATAAAAAAAGAAACCTTTAAAATGAGCAGCGACTCCCTGCAACAGTACTGAAAAAACATTCATAACAATTGCTAAATCTATATTCCGAAAAAAATATGCATAAACGACGGGAATAATTAAAAAGATTGTAAAACAATATGGTAGTATTAATATAATTGTATTGGGTATAAAATTCCATGTTTCAATTGGAAGAACTCCGCAAATATGGAGTAAAACTTTGTTAAAACGAAAATACTTCAAGAAATAATTTTTATCCATTTACATTCAATTGTACAAAATACTAGAAACGACAAAAAGTAGCTACTTATTGACAATATTTAAGATATCTATAACTAAAATATAATTTTTTTCAAAGTCCACTTATATTTAACTGCTTCTAAGAAAATGGGAGCAATTCTTTATATTAAGGCGCGGTAAAAAATAATCTTCCATACCGAATATATATACTAATATGGATAGAAGCAGGTATTTCAAATATTCAGAAGGCAATTACTAAACTACGAAACAATATTTTTTTGCATGAGAGAATATAAAGCTGTGTCGTCTCGGACGAATAGAAATTGAGAATAAAAGACTTGATATTTAGTTGAATAATAAAAGGACACCTGCAATTATTATTTGCTCTGTGGAAAAAATTGGGTAATTTTTTTGTCGACGATATAAAGTATAGAATTTTCTCATCCTCGCTGAAATTGTCAATAAAAACGAAAATGTACTTTTGTAATTTTTATTTTAGATTAATAATAAAGAATAATTTATAGTAAAAATCTTTCAAAAAAGAAAACTCGACAAGAGGGAGAGAAAATGAATTATCAAATAACTAAAACGAGAACTAAATCAGGATTAATTCCCATTTGCCGAGATGAAACCATTACTTCCTATATTCTTAAGTGAATACTCCTGGAAATTATAGCAAAAAGTGAAATTATTATCATATGTAAGATATATATTTTTTTTTGTCAAATTCTATTGAAGAGGAAAGAAAATTTTTTAATACTTTTTTATTCAATTTCTATAAAAATCAGAAAAATATTCGTATATGCGAATTTTTTAACATTTTTCTTGGACCAATTCCAACAGTATGGTACCTTTATGGAAAAAATTATTATATTTCAATTTTCCTGCGAATTATTATTAGTTTAAATATATTTTATTTTTAATTATTATTGTATATAATTATTAATATGTCGCTAATATATTTTATTTTTAATTATTATTGAATATAATTATTAATATGTCGCTAGTTGTAATTATTATAATCTGTGATAACAATCAACGGTATTTAAATTATATCAATTGTATAATTTATTTTTGCTTCTCTTTAAAACTAATACTCACTGTAATAGTAAAAGTGCAGTTTGGTCTTTCAATTTTGATTCAAAAATAGAAGATATTTTGAAGAATATTTATTTACACGACATTTCTTAAAAGAGTGAAGAATGAAAATGCCGATGACAAAATCTATAATATTGAATAAACCAATATTTATACACATTATGTACAAATGAGAGAAGAATATATAACGCAATATTAGCAAAATTCTCCATTTTATTGCTTTTCAATTGTGAATTTAAAAATTATTCACTTACTGATGAGAAGGTTTTCAGCGACATGTGTGCAAATTTTCCTGCCGATAGAAAAGCAACTTTTTGTGACCTAAAAATAATGATTTCGATAATTTTCCCTTCTTTTTTTGGCCAGCTATGCCAAGGAACATCATAAGCACTTAATCCAATATTCATACTCTGTAAATGAAAAATTGAAATTATTTTTTTTTTATTTTTAAATTTATTATTTATAATATATTAATTAATAATCATATTATTTATGATACTTATGATTTATACAACTTACTTCGAGAAGAAGATTATTTGGTGGCCAACAAAAAATAAGAAGTTGCATAGCTCCTCCTATTAGATGAACCAAATAAGCCGCGGTGTCTTCTCCTCCCTGAATAAAAGGAAAACAATCACAAAAATTTTGGCACGAAAAAAAAGTATAAAGTAACTTTTACAATTTTATAGTAAAATAGAAATTTTATTGGAATTTCTGACATTATTACTATTTCCAAAGTAAATTTTACAAATTTTTTTTAATTAAAATCTGCTTCAGAGATTGTTAAAATTTACTCTGGAAATAGTATATAAAAATTTTCAG
This sequence comes from Leptopilina clavipes, assembly GCA_001855655.1. Classification (NCBI taxonomy): domain Eukaryota; kingdom Metazoa; phylum Arthropoda; class Insecta; order Hymenoptera; family Figitidae; genus Leptopilina; species Leptopilina clavipes. The sequence goes on from JUFY01035107.1 coordinate 39,041, forward strand.
TTTCCATATTTTACGATGAAATAGTAAAAGTTACTTTATATTTTTTTTTCATGTGTATTGAAATTTTTGTTTAAAAAAATAAGTAAATGCTTTAACCATTAGAAGATTGAATCCAAATCCGCAAATTGCTACTATACTTAAAATTGTTTGCAAAAGTACAACTGGACTGAAGACGATTTCTATTGCTGCAGAAAAACTGAAACATTTAATAAATATTTAAATATTTACTATATAACAACTTCAATTTTAGTTCTAAATTTTAATTTTTAATTTTAACTTAATATTTCAATAATTTTCAATCAATTTCAATTTTCAAATTTAGTTTTAAATTTTTATTTTAAATTTCAATTATCAATTTCAATTTTAAATTTCAATTGTGAATTGTCAATTTTTATTTTTATTGTCAACTTTAATTTTCTATTTTAAATTTCAATTATATCAATTTCAATTTTCAATTTTCAATTTTAGTTCTAAATTTTTATTTTCAATTTTAATTTTCCATAATTTAATTTTCCATTTTAATTTTCAATTTTTAATGTTAAAATATAGAAAATTTTTTATTGCACTGTCAAAAATGTCATAAAAAAAATTATTCTTTCTTACCGCAAAATACGTTGATGTTGTTTTACAATTTTCACAATTTCCTCAAAAGTACTTTTCGAGTTACCGCAAACACTTCTTCTTCTTTCATTTATTTGTTTCAATTTAAATATTCGAAATTGCAACAATTTGAAATGAGCACAGGCGTGAAAAACAAAGAATGCCACTGCAGTATCAACTCCAATTACGGGAATAATACTGACCAATCCAGCTGGAATTTGAAGAGCAAACCAAATATAATAAATTTTAACATTCTCGTGAAATAATCCAACGGCATATGGTAATTCTTTGCTTTGTATCATTGTTCCATTAGTGTCATAAATGAATTTGGAAAATAATGGTTGTACCACCAAAGCTAATAGAGCACAAAATACATTTATAAAAAAACCATAAGTAAGATACATTGCTATTGTTGCATAGTATTTCACTATTTTAGCTTCTTCTTCATTTTCAATATTTTCCCACAATGAATTACAAAGTTTAACGAGATTCACAAGTTTTCTTCTTTTTGGTAGGAGCAACATCACTAAAAATTCACAAATTAATTGTATTCTATTTTCAATTTATGTGTAAAAAATTTTTTTTGATAATTATATTTATATTTCATCATGAATAAGAAATAATCGTATGGGTAAAAATTAAAAAAACACCTTTAATTGCACCCACTAAAGTTTCTAACAATTCACTGAAAACATTTAACATTCCCATAATAGTCATATTGTCTCGAGGAAATATTATGTTATAAAAACCAGGAAGAACCAAAAATGAAGAAGTGCAAAACGGTACTGCAATACATATGCCATTAAGGATAATTTTTGAAGTTGGTAAAACACCACAAAACTGTAACAAAAATTTGTTGAAACGAAAATATTTTAAAAAATAACTATTATACATTATTTTGCTATGTTTTTTTAAGGACGAACACTCTCGAGACAATGACGAGAAATTCAATTTCTTTTATCGACGTATTTGTAATTACTTCATTTATACTAAATTTGAAACTATTACCAACTAAGCATTTCATTATTTAATCATCGAGCACATCTTCGAACACATTAAATCTATCGAATTATATCTACAGAGCAATAATTTTTTACTGATTGCAGAGCAAAAAACGCTTAAACCAACAAAGTTTTCTCCTTCCTTTGATATATTGAATTATTAAGAATACCTGCGTAATAAGCGGGTGGCTATAGCAATTTTTTTTTTAGTTTTGCCGAATTCAGTTCTCAAGTAGACTATGAAGAAAAAGCAGACAGAAATTATTATAAAACATTCTATTAATAAAATAAAAACAATTTATTGACTTATTTTTAACAAAAAAATTTTTATTCAACTAGACAAAAATATTTAAAATATTTAAATATTTAAAAAGTGCAAGTTATAATTAAAAAAATTATCACTATATGTACATATTTTGAAAATTAAGAAATTACTTAATTGAAAACAAAAATTACTAGATATTTTTAATTATTATTGAAAATATTTAAAACAAATGTAATGAAAAAAAATTTATTCTAAATAAAATTAAGTATAATAATTTAATTATTAAATTGAAAGTGGTTTACAAAATTAAAGACTTATCGCTTTCTTTCAAATTTCCATTTAAAAATAGGAGATGCATATTTCGTGCCAGGACGAATTTGTTTAGGTTGCATAACCTTTTTGTCCTTTAAAGCCCTTTGTATTTCCAACTTCTGTTGAACAATTGTGAGTTGCCTTTCTCGTTCAATTCTCTTATCTAATTCTTTATAAGCCATATGCTTTTGTTGTTCAAGTTTTGAAAGTGTAGCTTCATCAATTTCTGGTAGTTTCATTGTTTTCAAACTACTTATCCTAGGACGATTAATTTTTCTACTCAGTAAAGCTGGATGTGTGTCGAGTTGTTTGGCAATATCAAATTTTTTCACTTCATTTTCCTCATCGACAAAGAAAGTGTGTTTATTTTTTGTATTATTAGAAACATCGAGAAAATGCAATTGACCCTGTAGTTTTTCTATTTTCTTTGCTTCCATGTTTCTTTTGTAGGCGATATATTTTAAATCCTGAGTTTCCATTAAAAGCAATTGTTCTGGTGTATGTACATCAAGTTTGTCCTTTTCTCTGTGAATTCCATTTTCAATTTTCGAATTTATCATATGAAAGTAAAATTCATCGGGATTTTTGTTTAAAACACGTTTTCTGAGAAGTTTCAATTTGTCTTGTTTTTCATGATAGTTGGTTGCTCTTGCAATATAATCTTTTTTCTTTTCTAAGAGACCCAAATGTTTACGCGATTCAGGTTGATGCCTCTCACGATGTGTCTTTTGGCCCGTTTTTGCTGCTTTCTTCCATGACGACATTTTTTCTAAAAAAAAAGAAATATATGTTTATCATGAATATTCACAAGCATTTTGAGATATTACACATATAAGTAATATTTTAAATATAAAAAGTTTGCGGATTTTCAGTCTTACACAATTACATTATTGAAGATATTTTAAATTGAAAATTTTAATGTGAAAAAATTTTGGTTATGTGATTATAACCTAAAAAAATATATTTTTAATTTACTTTAATTGCGGTGCAGCAATTCTAGCAATTCTTTAAATGATTAGAAATGGCAATTAAAATATTCCTAGAAATTAAAACTTTATTAACATATTATAAATTATTAAAAATAGTGTGAATTAAAAATATAAAAAATCGTATTCTTTAGTACATTTTTAATGCAAGCTTTTTAACTGGAATGTAATGCAGTAAATGTGTTATAATTCATATGTATTTATTCACTTTATGTATAATTTTATAATGCCAACAATAAATTAAATTAAATACCTTAATATTTTAATAAAAATCTTGTCAATTGCACGTGTTTTCTTTATTTTCTTTTTTGATCACTGAACATCTGCTGTAATGGTTCACACAAGTGCGACTGATGGCACCACCTGACAGAAGCAGGGTGGAGCAGTTAGTAACTAGCGAGTTTTTGACGTAATATTCGTAAAAAATGTATAAAACTAAACCAAGATGGTGGATTTCTCTTTAAAGTTTAAAATACAATACACACAAGGATTTTTATAGAGATTACAATTTCATTTCTATTGGATAAGTATTACATTTATTTTTAATTTAGAAAGTGGTAAACTGACCTGCAGTGTACAATAAAATCGACAGAAATTTAATAAATATGAAATTTTCTCAAAAATATTTTGTAATGACGACTTATTCATAGTCTTCTTCTGCACTATATTCTTCTTCATCATTATCATCAGCTGTATCGACATCTTGATACTGTTGATATTCATAAATTAAATCATTTAAATTTGATTCTGCTTCAGTAAATTCCATTATATCCATTCCTTCTCCAGTATACCTATGTGTAAAAAATGGGTTTATTCTTTAAATTATCATCGATTAATCAGAAAAATAATTTAATATTTAAAATAACGATTTCATGATGTATCTTTACAAATTTTAGGGGGAAAAAACACTTTATCCAAAATTAGAACGCTTGCAATTAATTATTATGCATTCATTGCGATACTTAGAAAAGTTTTTAATTAATGAAATGCTCTAATTTATTGTGGATAAAGAGTTTGTTTCTCTTCACAAGAACTTGAATCTGACAATCATGGTAATTATTAAAAATATTTTGCTGGCATACCAATGAAGAAAAGCTCGACGTTTAAACATAAGAGAGAATTGTTCACAAATGCGTTTGAACGGTTCTTGAATAGCTGTTGTGTTTCCTATAAAAGTGCCTGACATCTTCATGTCAACTGGAGGTATATCACAGACAGCAGTTTTAATATTATTTGGAATGAAGTCAACAAAATAAGCACTCTCTTTATTCTGTACATGGGCCATGTGATTATCGACTTCCTTTACTGACATATTCCCTCTGAAAATCGTTGCCACTGTTAAATATCTTCCATGCCGTGGATCACAAGCAGCCATCATATTTTTTGATTCAAACATCTAAAATACAGGCAAGAATTCTTTAAATATAATATATTTTTAATACAAGTAATTTTTTTTTCTAACCTGCTGCGTTAATTCTGAAACTGAAAGAGATGAATATTTTTGAGAGGATGGGGCAACAAGAGGCGCGAATGCAGGAACGAAAAAATGTAGTCGTGGAAAAGGAACCATATTAACGGCCAATTTTCTCAAATCAGCATTCAATTGACCTGGAAATCGAAGACTTGTTGTGACACCTACAAAAAAGAAATGATCAGTAAATATTCTTTAAAATTGGTAAATATTTATAATTTTATATAATATATTTTTTGATGAAGTATTTTTACCAGACATTGTTAATGAGACAAGATGATTCAAATCACTGTACGCAGGTGATTGTAATTTTAAAGAACGATGGCAAATATCGTAAAGAGCTTCATTGTCAATGCAGAAAGTATTATCTACATTTTCCACAAGCTGTTGGATAGATAACGTTGCATTAAACGGTTCCACGACTGTATCAGAAACTTTGGGACTTGGCATCACACTGAAGGATGTAAGCATTCTAAAAAAAAGAGAACAGTTCAGGTATTATGCTAACATATTTTACAATTTTCTCTCTTTTTTTTACCTATCTGGATATTCTTCTTTTATTTTCGAGAGAAGCAAAGTACCCATTCCAGAACCTGTCCCACCTCCCAGTGAATGACAAATTTGAAAACCTTGAAAACTATCACAATTTTCACATTCCTGAAAAGAAAAAAAAATTTTTGTTGAATAACTTTTAAACAGAAATCTAAGAAAATAATTTTTACAGTGGAATTAATTATACTTTTCTGATGACATCGAGAACACTTTCAGCAAGATCTGCTCCATCAGTGTAATGGCCTGTTGCCCAATTATTTCCAGCTCCACTCTGACCATAGACAAAATTATCTGGTCGGAAGAGCTTTCCATAAATTCCTGCTTTTGCAGCATCCATGGTTCCAGGTTCAAGATCCACCAATATTGCCCTGGGTATGTAATGGTCATTCGCTTTATTAAAATAAACACATAGTTTTTCCAATTGATGTTTTTTAGTTCCAATATAATTTCCATCGTAATCAATACCATGCTCGCGATTAATCATTTCCCAAAACTTGAAGAAAAGAATATATGTAAAAAAGAAAGTTTCACATTAATTATTATTGTGTATATTTCAAGCAAATTCACAAAAAAATAAATAAAACGTCTAAAGATGCATCGCAATAACTGATTGTGAGACACTTAAAAATCAAAACAATTTTATAAACATATTGTCCGAGTTAAATAATATAACAATTATTTTTTTAATTTCAATGTTGGAAACTAAAATTGTTACCTTTCTTCGTAATATTATAATTATTAAATTTGTATATCCATTCATTATTTTATGGATGGATGGATATTATCAAAATGTTAAAATAAATAAAACAACGATTTTATTATTTAACTCGGAAGTAATGTGATAAATAACATACCTTTGTTCCTATTTGATTGCCGCATTGGCCAACTTGTAAATGTACAATTTCCCTCATTTTTAATAAATATTAATAAATAATTTTTTAAATAATCAAACTATTCTACGTAGACTAATTCTACGTGTTAAATGAAAAGTTCGTTTCCAATTAAATTTGACTATTGTAAATTTAAAATGAGCTAAGTATAGTGTAAATAAAAGAGGGAATAACACAAAGGGTTTGAACGATTCATTGAGCTCGTGTTATTATATTATTATTATTATTATTATTCTGTTTGCTATATATATCTAAATTTTGGAGCATGAAACGATGACAGTAAATTTTTATATTATCATTCTTTTAATACATATTATTTACAATTGAAATAAACTTTAAGTATAAACATAATCTTACTATAAAATTAAAAAGCAGTAAGATAAACTTATCGTTTTAATCACTCTTATGAGATTATCATTTTTAAATATACGTTTAAGGAAAATTTAAATTTCACTACTAACAGGAAATTTTGTCATTTACAAATATTTATTTATATTATGACAAAATTGACATTTAAAATGATTAAAAAAATAATTAAAAAAAAAAATAATAATGATAATAATAATAATAATAAAAATGATAATAATAATAATAATAATAATAATAATAATAATAGTAAAAATTAAAATAGTATATATTATTTTGAAAAACGTAGATACTAAAGATCGTCAAATAATAAATGTTATTTTATATTATTAGTTGTTTTATTATTTTTTTAAAAAATATTTCTTCATTATTAAAGATAAAGGAGCTGCTTCAAATGAATTAAATGACACATTTCTTGTAATATCATTCTCTAATCATTTCCTTGGCAGATAAAATTAATGATAAACAATTTAAAAATCAATGAGCTATATTAGAAGGTATTTGATTAATTATTGTAGCTGTTTTGCACTAAAGATGAAGTGGAAGTTAATTCTAGGTGAATTTATAATTAAATTTCAATATAAGAACAAAACTTGCATAAATAGATGAAAAAACTCAAAGTTATTTATTTTTTTAATTGAATTTGTAAAATAAATTTTCTTGGTTTTTTATGTATATTATATTTAATTTAAAACCTGTGGACAGTTTTTTTTTTAGTGAAAATAACAAATCTAATTAAACTTTTAGGAATTTTTCAACTTGCTGTGTCGTTTACTACTGCTTGTTTAAATCCTGATTTAGATCCAATACAACATGAAGGAGATATAACCACTGAAGTAAAGAATACAACCGTAATTTTGGAATATAACACAATTGATGGTAAATTTTTTTTATATTTAAAAAGAAATTTAAAAAAAGTTTTTTTTAAAGATAAATGGTAGAAAAAGCAATTTATTATTTGTTTTTTGCAGAAGAATCAAAACTGCGAACGTCTCTTTACATCAGTGACACGGACAACACATCTCCGGCGCAGCATAAAATTACAAGTTGTGGTGCACATAAAATTTGTATCCAAAAAGGAAATGTGAAACACACAGAAATAGACAAATCAAGTGGCTTAATAAAAGTTTCTCATTCTGTTAATGATTCTAAAGCGAAAATAATTTTATGCATTGAGTTAAAGGAGGGAGTACAATGGTATGGAGGACCACAACATAAATATCAACATTGGCCTGTTCAAAAAATGTATTACGAAGAAGAACCTTATCTTCCAACTCATCCAACAAATATGGCAATAACAGAACGCTATTGGCTTTCCAGTGAGGGAAATTATATTTATGTTGAGGACTCGGTTCCTCTTTTTCTCGATCAAAATAATCACAAAGAAAATCATCTTTGTCTTATTGCCAAGAACGGAAATCCTTACTCAACTCGAACTAACATCAAACTTCAATATGAAATTGGAACCATGATTGCTAATCCCAGACTCGCTCATGAATTAGTGATAAAAAATCATTTGGGAAAGCCAACTGGAATTCCCGACGAAAAAATGATAAAATATCCCATTTGGTCGACATGGGCCCAATATAAAGTTAATATTAATAGTGAAAAAATTGATCAATTTTCCAAAGAAATAACGGACAATGGTTTCAAGAATAGTCAGATAGAAATTGATGACAATTGGGAAACTTGCTATGGTTCTGCAGAATTTGATACAACAAAATTTACAAGTATTACAAATCTAATTACAACTTTAAAAGCAAGAGGCTTTAGAACGACTCTTTGGATTCATCCTTTTATTAATGAAGATTGCACCGCATCATATAATGAAGCAAACAATCAAGGATATTTTGTTAAAAATAATGAGAATAAAATTACAACCGCTTGGTGGCAAGGTAAAAGACTCTTATATCATTTAAATCTTTCAATTTTTATCAATCACTACTTTGTATAATTTTATTCTTTCTCAGGTACCAAAGCGGCAGTTATAGATTTTACAAATTCAGATGCAGTAATTTGGTGGGTGAATAGATTAAAAAAATTACAAGAATTTGGAATTGACAGTTTTAAATTTGACGCGGGAGAAATTTCCTGGCTACCACAACCACCAATATTAACTGGAAACAATGAACTTAGTCCAGGAATTTTTACACAAAAATATGTAATGACTTTAGCGAATCATTTCAATAATATGATTGAGGCACGCGTCGGTTGGAGAACACAGAATCTTCCAATTTTCATAAGAATGATCGACAAGGACAGCAGATGGACCATGAATAATGGTCTTTCAACTCTGATAACCACTCTCATACAAATGAATTTAAATGGATATGTTTTTGTTCTTCCTGATATGATTGGCGGTAATGGATATGTTGATAATTCCTTCGAAAAAACTGAATTACCATCTAAAGAATTATTCATTAGATGGCTTCAAGCCAATGTTTTTATGCCGTCTCTGCAATTTTCCTTTGTCCCCTGGCAATATGATACCGAAGTATGAAATTATTTTCCCCTATTCTTAAAATTAACATTTATTAATTTCCTGAAAAATTTTCTAATCAATTAAATATTTCCACTTTTTCAGACTATCGCCATCAGTAAAAACATGGTGGAATTACATGAAAGAATTGCTCCCCGAATTAAAATTGCAATGGAAAATGCTGTAAATAATGGAGCACCAGTAAATCCACCAATTTGGTGGATCGATCCTAAAAACAAAGAAGCTCATAAAATCATTGATGGTGAATTGAAAATTTTATATTAAATATATGCAATATACCAATTGATAAATTACTCATTCTTTTTAATTTCAGAATTTCTTCTCGGGGAAGATATTTTAGCTGCGCCAGTTATTGAAGAAGGTGCGATTTCGCGAGATATTTATCTTCCAGCTGGAACTTGGAGAGACGGTAATAACGACAAAGTTCATTTTGGGCCAAAGTGGATTAAAAATTATCAAGCACCTTTAAACGTTCTACCATATTTTTATAAATTTTAATTTCCTGAATTTATATATTTACATTAATATTTACCATGAAATAAGATTTTAAAAACTTGATCGAAAGTTTCAGTGAAATTATTTCTGTTTCTTAGACTAAAAAATTGTTGTATTACAAAATAATGAAATATAAAAAAGCAAAATGTTAATTTATTCTTTAAATGAGGAAATTTTTTAATAATGTAAGAAAGTGTTTAATTTTGTAACTTACTTTATCCAATTATTAAAAGTGATCTGATTTCGGTATTTAATTTAACAATTACTGCATCGTCTATACTATAACTTCCAGTCTTTAAAAGTGAATCTCGTTCTTCAATTAAAACTCGTAATTTTTCTTCCTGTTCATCAGATCTTGTTGTACATTCAGATGTCAAAGGATTTGGATTTGATTTTAATGCACAATTATTAATGGGTGCGAAAATTTGATCATTGACATTAGTCTCGTGGGAAGTTAATTTAGGCTTTATTAAATTCATCTCCTTTTGTAATTGTTCTAAAAGAACGTGATCGTTCGAAAATCCTTGCAGATCTCTATTTAAAATAGAGTCCATACTGAAAGAAATGATTCAAGATTAAAATTTTTTAACAACGTATATTGAATAAATTTATCGATTTTTCAAATATTAATGAAACTTACTTAAAATTTTTCAACTCCTCTTTATTGCTTTTAATTTGTTGTTCAACAGCCTGCTGATTTTCTATTTTCATTTTGTGGATTTCTCTAACAGATTTTCCCCATTGCTCTTTAAAAAAAGATTTACATTTCTGTGCATTAGTTAATTTCTCTTCGAGACTTTTCAATTCTTGTAAAAACACAGCTGTTTGGTCTTGAGTTAATGTACCTTTCTCATAAATTTCAAGTTTCTCTGCTTGTTTATTTACAATTTCTTGCAATTTTTCATTCTCTCGTTTCAATGTTTCTTGTTGCATTTTGAGAATTTGATTTTGATCTTCCAAGTGTTTTACCTTAAAATAATTATTACATATTTAATTTTTTTATATATTATTATTCACGCTATTTGTAACAAAAGTAAAAATTTCCACTGTACCTTTAAAGAAAGATCTTCATGTGTTTTAAAAGATGAATCTTTAATTTCTTGCAATTTATGATTATATTTACAATGTAATTCTTCTCTTTCTTTATTAAGTATTACTTCCTTTTCAAGACTTTCAAGTTTTTTAGTTCGTAAATTTTCATTCGCATAATTTAACGTATTAGCTAATAATTTACATTGCTCGACGCTACTCGTTAATTTTGATTCTAAATTGTCTCTTCTTATTTTCCATTCTGTGCTTAGAAGATTTAAATGACATTCCTCTTTTCTTCTCAACTGTAAACAAATTTTCAATTTTATATTAAACTCAAAGCATTCAAAAATAAAAATTATTACCTCCGCTTTAAATATTTCCTTCTGTCTTTCTTTCCATGTTTCAAGTTCATCAACAATTTTATACAATAAACTGTCATCTAAAATTGGTGGTCCCAAATTATCTTCTACAATAAATGAACAAACAAATAAATAACATTTTTTTGTAAATTACAATTTGTAAAAAAAATGTGTTAAAAATAGTAAAATTTACCACAAACTCTATTCTTTGTTCTATAATAAGGACCATTATCTTCCAAACGAACCACAACATCTAAAACTCCAATATTTTTTCTATCCGAATCCATTAAAATTGCTTCATATTGACAGTCGACCTTGAAAACAAAACAATAATTTTGTATTACATTTTTGCATAATATTAACTTTTATATATATATAATAATCTTTAATCAATATAATTTTCTCCAATACCTTGTGATCAAATAAAAATTTTAAATCAATAACTGTTTGTGCCAGACACGGTTTTCCATCGTCATTCACATCACAAATACTGATTTTTGGTGGAAATGAAAGCAACAATTTTTTAATCTCTTCAGCAGCAGAAATGAAATTTAATTTATAGCCAACATTGTTGAGCTTCACCTTCTCTCCGGGCAAAATAGGCATTGTAGGATGAAATGTGGACATAATTTCAGTCTTAGGATGATGAAATCTATTTCATATTGGAACAATTAATTCTTTGGGGATCAAGATTTGATATTTATTTACCGTTCCAATAAAGTTTAATATCTATTTTCATAAAAGACATTTACGAATTTTACAACTGGGAAAGTAAGTATAACGAAATATGTACCTGAATTCAATATGATGAACTTTTGGACAAAAAGTGTTTAACGTTATCCCATTTAGTTGAACATTCAATGAATAATAACGATAGATTTCTACACTTTTGGAATATTCATTGCAACAGTGAATCGGAGTTGGTTGATGGTGAATTATGTCATAACTTGTAGATTGCTTTTGTACATTTTCACTAGTATAAAAACACTGCTTACCAGTTCTATATTTTTTAAAATCACCACCGGCATTTCTGTGAAATCCAATTTCGGAATGATTATGCATCTAAAAAACAATGAATAATTGAACTTCTCGATTATATTTTTTAACGAAATTATAAATTAGTACACATGCAAACGGTCAACTAAATAGTATTTACCAATAAATTACAATTCTGTTGTAAAGTTTCCTCATTTATTTTATCAAAACCTGTAGAAGAAATGTGTTTATTTTGACACATTGAATTCACTTTTTGAATTTCTGAAATTGGCGAATTTCTTGAGTCCACATATTGCAATATTAATTGAAGGCCAACGTATGGCTTTCTTACATGACCTGTTCAAATAATAAAAGAAGATATATTTTAATTAAAGTTTGAATGTTTCTATTAAAGTGTAAGTAGAAATTGATAAATTTCAAACTTACCTTCAGATTCGATTTTACTACCATTTGATAATAAGCAATGTTGATCTAATACAATTGATGAATTTACAGATCTTTTCAAAAATTCATTAATATTTTCAGTAGGTACGAGAGAATGAAGATCAATTTCTGCTCGTCCAATTAAGTTATTTTCACTTTTTAAAGAAACCACTATATATGGGTTGGTTTGGAAATAATTTTTTAAAATGTTTAATGAACTTTTAATTTTTATTACTATCCTTTCATTGAATATCCAAGAACTGGCATTATTGCTTCTAAATGTTTTGAGCTGAAAGTCAGTTTCGAAAATACGATACCAAAATGTAAAAGTAGTTTCAACACTGATTGGTTCTTTTGCAAGAAGGTCAAGATTAGCTGCCATATTAGTTACGATATGCAGTAAAAAAGTATCTTGACATATTTCTGGTGGACCTAATTGAATCAAATGTTGATCTTGTATCAGACAAGGTACTATTCCAGTTCTTAAGGGCAGCGAATTTATATCCAAATCTTCCTTTAATAACGTCAAAATCGAGAAATTATAAACTTGGAACATTTATATTGAAAATTAAAAGAAACATTTTCCATGAGTTTTACCTTGAATTGTGTATTTTCACTATCTTGATCTTCAACAGTCAATGAAAGCAGTAATTCTGGTTTACAAATTTTCAAATCACCTTTTAATCCTAACAATGTATTCCAAGTAGATTTAATTACTGGTTTTTTACTTTTAGCAACAATTTGAGCTGACCGAATACTTAGAAGCAAATATCCAACTTTTTCTTTAATATCATTTTCCTTAATTATGAAACATTCCACTTTTATTGGCATTTGTGCAGATCTCATTCTGGAAATAATAAAAATTTAAAGTACAAATGGTATACAAACTGTAAATTGGTTATTTCAGAAATACTGGTTTATAAAAGAGCTTTTTCCTGATTTACTTACTTTCGCACAGTATTTTTATCAACTTCCCAAACTAAATCTGTGGCATACTGAGGATTAGAATCAATTTCAAATATATTTGTTTCTAATGAATGATTATTTATTGTAGCAACAATAATTGTTGGATAGATTATGTTATTAAAACCTTTCCCTGTAAAAAAAGAAACAGTAGTATCTGATATAATTAAAGAGAATAATAAAATATTTTATGCATCAGTATTTGTGTATATTAAAAAGTGAGGTTATAATACTAAATTGATCAACTTTATTACCTTCTTTAATACTCAACTTAATTTGAAGATTAGGGCCAATAAATTCATCCATACTTGATTATTTTATAGTAAAGTTTAAAAATATTTAAAAAGTTTGCTAAAACTTGAATAAAAATCCTGCATAACAGTGTGTTATCGTTTGTGTTGTTGTGTATATACATAAAAAAACGGACGTGCCAGGTAACATAGCAACAGCAACAGCTACAGCTGTCATCCTCATATATATAAATCAAATTACTTCTTTTCATGATTTATATTAAAAATATATGAATACAATAATTTAATATTAATAACAAATAAATTTATTCAAAAAATACTTTTCATTACTCTAAAATAATTAAAGTTATACATCTTTAAAGATTTTTAAATATAATGCGCGGGAAATGCAATAACCAATGGAAATGTAATTCAAAAATATCTTCAAATTTTATTCGTTCTTCATTTTTCGGGCGTTGGATTAATTGCCCACCAATCACATTCATTCAGTTTTAACAAATAATTCAAAATCAATTTGACAGTTTTCAAAATTTTACGTGTGTTTTTTTTTAACTGGATAAAAAAAATTACCAAATTTTGAAAATGGAAACGTTAAATAATTATACTCTGATAGGTTAAAGTAACTGAAAGAATATTTCTCTGAATTTTTCTTTTTTTCAACGTATTTAATTCTTTCCTTTTTTGAAAATTAACCTTAACCTCAAACATTGTGTTGGCAACCCTGTATTATAACAAATCGTGATCTCGGAATCGAATGTCGACCGAACAGAGCGAGGGACAAGGGATCCCGTAGCCTGTCGACAGAAGTTTTATTGTGTTTCAAATAGTTTACAAATGTTATTTACAGTCGGAAAAGTTATTTTTTTAAAGATAGTGAAATGTAAAATTTGGGAATGGTCTAGTGCTCAATGGAACGTGAGGAAATTAAGTTGAATGGAGAGCCAAAGGAGTTGAATGAACAGATCAGATCACTGACTCCTGTCGAGTGGGAAGATCGCGGGAAAAATTCACCTCGTATAAGTAATAATTAGACTTGAAAAGTGTGCACGTAGTGAAATCCGGGTGTACCGTGTTCTGGAAATCGAAAGCTTTCGGGTGTCGGCTTTTATGCGCACAGGAATCAGGCTCCCTAGTACATGTATGTGACGAGTTATAATGGAGGTTTCTTGGTGTTATCATTCTCTCTGTGACAAGGGCTATCTTGTAAATGTTCAAGACAGTGACTAAGGTCTTCCTGATAATAACTGAAATTCTCGGCCGGCCGGGCAAAAGAGTACTTTAATCTTAAGTACGGCAAAGTCAAAAACGATGGAATTGTCCCTTTTATTTGTGCGACACTGACACGCGACACAGTAGCCATTGAAGATTGAGTGCTTCTGTGCATGTGAGTACGTGTGTGAGAGTGTTTCATGGGTGCATATGTAAATGCATGGGTGATCAAATTTTTACCGGTATTTTAAAAAAAAACTCCTCTCAAAATGGGGATTGATCCTCCTAAAAACCTCTCCTGGAACTTGAAATTCTGATTTAAAGTATAACTTAAACTGTTTCATTTATGGTAAAGTAACAAACAGCTCTAACTAAAAACTAAAAAACTAAAAAATATAAAATTTCATTTTAAATATGAACACATTCTAACCTTAATTTTCAATCAGATTTACTTATTGCATGGGGATCGATCCCCAAAAAATACATAGCTACTATTCCTTTTGTTGACTTTCCGGTTTTTTTTTCTGTAATATTAATTTTTTTGTGAATGTATTGATAAAAATTCCCTTAGTCAAGGGTTTTCGGGGAACTCGGATCTTAAGAGATTTACTAAGGAGGTACCATGCAAAAAAGGGACAATAGAGAAGGTCGAGGAAAAGAGGAGATGGTGCTTGTTGTAAATAGTGACAGAGATCGAGAAGTAAACGCTGTTAAAAGGGCCTCCCGTAGCAGTGGTAATGCTGCAAGATCCAACATGCACTCCTCCAGGCACAGTGTTACCTCTTCCGGAAATATGCTCATGGTGGGACCCAATTTTAGAGTCGGAAAAAAAATAGGCTGTGGTAACTTCGGAGAACTTCGTCTTGGTAAGTTTCAAATGTAGTTGAACATTTTTATTTCAATTCTCTCGAATTTTACTTACATGTTTCAAATTTCTTTTTTTGAAAAATTTTTGATTGGAAGTAAATTTATCTAAATTTAAAATAGTTTACTTATTATTAGAGAGGAAAATTAATTATTTGGAAGAATAGTATTAATATTATTAGAGAGGAAAATTAATTATTTGGAAGAATAGTATTAATATTAAATAGCATGTAGTGACTACTTTTTTGTAAATAGAATTTTTGTTTATTTAGATTAATTTAGAAATTTGGAGGAAACTGAAAGTGTGAGTTATAGATTCAAGTCGATTCAAGTCACTTTTTTTCAGATTTTTCAATTAAGTAATTTATTAATATGATAACTAAGTAATCAATACAAGGGAATCTAATTTCTAGTTTCCATCAGCGTTTCAAGTTATCAATAATCAATAAGGCCTTGATCTTCCTGTAGATTTCCACAGCAATAATTTATTTTCAATATACCTTCCCGTGGTATCAGTTTTATTTCAAATGGTACCTAATTAATAAAACTTGTCGAAAATGCAAAAACATTGCTATATAGTTTGACAGGAGAGATGTCTTCTTGAAAATTCTTTTAAAAATGAAACCGAAGTTAAACATTTTTCCTCTTACGCCATAGAGTACAAGGAAAAAATATTTTCCAGTTTAATAGTAAATTGACAGTAAATTTAGGTATGGTTAGTTATTAACACGATATTTTAAAAATAAATAACAGAACAAAATGACTAACTAGATTAATCCGTACTACACATTATTATATTCCATATTTTGCTATAAAATAATATTTTCTCAAATATATAATATATTTACAAATTTTATAATAAACTATAATAATATCTCAAGAATCTACTGTTTAGAAATGCTATTTTCGTTTTTTAATTTCGAAAATATTGTTATCTTATCACAATTGACAGTCATATAGATATGTCTATCTTCTATATAATATGTAATTATTATATGTTGAAAGATTAATCAATTTGATCAAGATGCGTATAATTAATTTTCTTTCAAATATTCAAAATATTTTAGTTTGCCTATTTTATTTTCAACAAATTATTTCAATTTTCACTCGGAAAAATGAATATCCTCTCAATAAAAAATTATTCAATTTTTATTAATTTCTATTTATAATCATTGAGATTTAGAATTCATAATTTTAGAGGCATTTTTACATTTTATATTTAATATTATTCAAATTATTATAAATAATAGTCTTGAATATTATTATTCTTTTTAAAAGAACACACTTTGAATATAAAACTCTCATTGAACAAAATAAGTTATTAATTAAAAGCACGTGTTAATAGACAATCGAATGTATTTTACCAATATTTTGAAATTTTTCAATTCTCTTCGCACACCTAATTATTTTAGAATACCTATACGTCCTGGAGAAGATATCTTTCACAAAAAAGATATATTTTGCTCGCAGTTATTTTAGATTTGTCTAAAAGTAGGTTAGCCAATTAAAAACTGTAAAGACCGTCATGAGATTACTCATAATCGAATTTGACCTAATTAGATTTGAGAAAAGGTTTAATATAAACAATAGGATTTTTCGTTTTTTTGTGAAAATTAATGCCCCATGTGACCTTTAATAACCCCCCGCCCCCAGGCTAAAGTACTTGGAATGAGATAATAAAGAATTTTTTTCATTATTCGAAAAATTTTAATTATCTGATAAATAATATTTCGTATTTGTTTGTATACATTGAATTTATTTTCCCTATAAGGGTTTGGGATTAGAAAAATCATTTGTTGTAAAATAAAAATATTGTCGCAGAAAATTAGTTGTATACTTAAAAAATGTTTCATAACACAAGAAGGCGAGTTTGATGGTGATGTAACAACAAGAAAAATTAGATTGATGGTTTAAGGTTAAAATTAGTTTGATTTGAAGAAAATTATACATATATGTATACAATAAAAATGGAAAAAAGTTTATGGAATAGTGCCGGTTCTGGCAGGTAGCAACCTGTCTATTGGGTTGCTGTGGCCGTGTTGGCTCGAATGACTCAGGGGACTTGTCTCGCAAAGTGAAATGAACTGGTCTAAAGATCCGGCTTTGCCTCAACAATGTGCGAACACCGTGCGCCACCAAATCGTTTTGGTCTTTATAAACTCCTCCTCATCATTTACTTAAGTCTTCAGTTTTTTTATCTGTCGCATTATTTATTTGTTTATTTGTTTACTATAAATATATCTCGCTAACGTGAATTCACTTTTATATCTATTCTTTGGAAAAATCATTTTATTCCTTGATAAGATTACTTGACAATTTATCAATTATTTAACTGTAATTATCAATATAATATACATAACAAAACATAAAATTTCGTTCAAAAGTTGCAAATACACTTGGGGAAAAAAATTATTTGATTCAATTAACCGATTACTTTATTATCAAAAGTAAATATTTACTTGAAGGAAATAATTTTTATTTAAATTATAAATAAAATTAAAATAAATTAATTATTAAAATTATAAATTACAACTGTAACTGAAATAATAATTTTTCTATTTGAATCAAATTTAGTTGACTTGAATTTGACTTGATACTGATAAATATTTATTTCATAGTATGTAGTCAATTCGTTATTTGAATCAAATAAATTTTCACTGAAAAAAAATTTATATATATATTTATATATAAATTTATATATATATTTATCACTGAAAAAAAATATATATATATGAAATTGTGACTGATTGTTAGTAAATATCAATATTGATTACCTGTAGAATTTCATTTCAAGTTACCTAAATTTAAATAGAAATTTAGTAGAAATTTAATTTAGTCTGGAAATAAAGATTACTATTGCTTTAATTTAAATTCTCAATAATGATACGTGAAAACAAGATAATTTTAAATCTGAATAATAGTATATGTTGAATCAGATGATAATTTTGATAATTAAAAGAATTTTCTCTATAGAATTGAATTAATCTTCTGAATTTGGCATTTGTGTTTAAAAGTATTGCAACTTAATTTCTTTTCAATTTAATGCGTGTATCTCAATTAAATATATATACCTATAAGGAACTAACTGAATTCTATAATGCTATTTGATGAGCTGATTGACTTTATAATGCATATATATTTCTCGAGACTAACAGATTGTACGTGCCTGACCTACATTTACATCTACATTTACACGAGATTAAGACTTCGTTTACATGCCAGAACGGTCGATTGTCCGGTTATAACCAATTCGTCTGTAAATCCCTTTTTATGCTTTGTTCTGTTTTTCAACTTCTTTTCCATGTATTGTATATATATATATTTACTACAGTGGGAAGTTTTATACTCTTTCTCTAATATGTATTTTTTTGTTTTACAGTAACCAGTTTTTGTTTTGTTTTATTTTTTTGTTTTTTAAAGAGAGAAAATGAGTAAAAACTGGAAAATTTGTAAGAATTAATTTTTTCAGTAATCTTAAAAATAAATTTTGTAATAAATAATTTTTTGATATATTACAAAAATTATTTTGAATCTCTGTAAAGTTATGCGAATCGTTCCAAAATAGAATATTTTTCGAAATTAGCATATTATTTACTATATTTATTAGGTATTATATTATCATCATTATTATTATTATCACATATCAAAACTTTTGCATATTATTTATTATTATTATTTTTTTTTTATTTATTATTTTTTATTTAATTATTTTTTATTTTTGTTAGGAATTTTTTTTTAAAAGTTCACTGACACTGAAAATGCATAATCAATAAAATGACCCTGAATTAAGAATATTCTTCTGATTGTTTGTAAGGTATGCCTGTGAAAATGAAAACTTATATGAAATTTTTTTTAAATTAATGCAAATAATTGCAATAATTCATTACACTCATTGGTACAGAATTTATCTTTTTTACGTCAACAGGACATTGACCTTTTTATCCAACATATCCTGTCGAAACGTATATATATATGAAAAGATCACGAGATCAGTAAATGCAAGAAAAGGATATTTTTGGATCGAGATGAAATTATGTTAAATTCAAATTCATATTTTATCTTTTTATTTTTTTTTTTCTTTAATCTTATTTAATAAATACACTTACAATTTATTGAAATATTATCTCACAGTATATGCAATTCCATTTTTCTTTTTTATTATTTATTAATAAAATATTCATCAATGATTTATTGAACTATCGATTTCATGTAAAATGAATGAAAAGACTTTTGTTTTTTTTTTTTTTGAAGGAAGGAAGGTATTCTATACAATAAAATTAGAGCAAAGATTTTTGGCAGCTTCTGTAGCAAGGAAAAATTTTTGCTAAATATATTCTAGAAGTACACTTAAAATATTGGCCCACTCTATACTCATATATTATTAAGTCTACAAACAATGTTGAAAATAAAATTTTCTTATTGTCATAGTAAAAACTATTTTTTAATCTAAAGAATAATTTTTTGAAAAAAAGAAGTAAAAAATGTAAAAATTATAAATATTCCAGATTAATATTAATATTCTCGAATTTAGAGCATTTTTTAACAATCTTTATAATAAATTGTGTTCTTGTTTGTTTCAGGTAAGTCTTTGTCCTGGAAATATTACCATTTTGTGGTATTAATCATTAAATGAGGTAATGCACAATTACTTTAATTGCTATAAATGGGATGTCAATTCTAGCGATGGTAAATATGTAAATTTTATATAAATTTTGGAAGTCCAGATAGAAAATAGTCAGAAACTATTCATATTGTTGTAAATACAGAATATAAAAAAGAGACAAAAATACTATTTTTTCCGTTAAATTATGTGGCTATTTTTTTGTTGCAGAATTAATTGAAAGAATTTTTTCTTTTTCAACATACATGTAAATACTCTTTAAGTTCTCTGAGGGCTTTACCTCTGTTGTCAATAACACTTCCGGCGGATAATACAACCAGCTGTTGTGCCAAACAGAATAACGGTCAAAAAAAAAAAAAAGGATAATGTGCACTGAGGAAACAGAAATATTGTTAAAATAAAACCAACAAATTTTTTTCTTATCAAAACAATGGTTCAGATAGAAAAAAATTTATATTTATGTTATGCACAGCTTAAATTTATCAAATAATCCAAGTAAATTGTACGAAACAATAATTTTCCATATTAAAAACGAACAAGAATTGTTGGTTTACAGGGACGCGGTTGAGTAAATTGTCATTTTTTTTTGTATAACTTTCCTCTGATTGAGATATCTAAAGAAATTTCCATATAGAAATTCCTATATGCGATCTTTCAACGATAATATCAAATCTTTTGTCTTTCTGTGCAGAACATTTTTGTTGGTATTTTAATGGAAAAAATGTTTATTTAATTGATTGTCGAGTTAATTTTGAAAGTAGCTTGTTTCAAAATCTATTTGAAAAATTTTTGTAACTTTTTAAAATTAGATTTTGCACGTGTGATCATGAAGCCTTATTTAGTTAAGGTTTCTTTGAATTTAAGAGGTTTCTGTATATTTTAGCAAAAGCCACGATTACAAAGTTGATAATTATTTTTTTCTAATGTTATAGAGAAAAATTTAATAGAAGATTACAATCGAAAATTATTGCTGCATAACTACTATTATTGATGCAGTTTGTTTATTGACAGTTCACACCTGTATAAATAATTATTGTATTGGTAATTAAAGCGAGAAAATAGTTTTATTTAACAAGTTGGCTGATTGAAGTTAATTAAATGACTGACGATGATTTAATTAGTTAATTAATTAAAGAAAGTAAATTTTCAAATGAGGTGAATAATTCATAATGATTCTGATATCAATTTTCAAAATATTGATTACAATTTGATACAAATAATAATTATTAATATATTCATATTTTTATTATTTTAATGATGGAAAAATTTTCGCAAAGAAAAGAAAATTTAGAGATGAGAAATACAACATTTATAAAGTTAATAATTCAAAAAATTATTAACTATTACATCGTAATTTCATTTTTCAAAATTATTATTATGACTTTTAATTAAGCGAACTCGAAATAATAAATAAAATGGAGAAATTAGAAGTTAAATTAGGGGGACTTTCGTGCCTATGAAAGCGTGATACCTCTTCTCACCTGAAACCTATTTCATTTTTGTTTTGAAACACGTATATAATATGAAATAATATTTATATTAAATGTGAACTATTTTTTTTCAAATGAAACAGTTATTTTTTCGATAATTAATTTAATTAATTTTTTCGATAATTGATTAAATTTAGTCGCAACAGTTGTTGTTTTTCTTATTCTAATATGATAATTATCCAGAGCTATAGAGTTTAAGGTCAAATAATAGAAAACTATTATTTTGTTCATTATGACTTTTAAGTAGAGACAATTAATATGTTATTATAATTACATATAGTTTCAATGATAATTGTTTTGAGACACATAAGATATATAGATAAATGTGAGTAATTATTTTGTCAATTTGTAAATTGCCAATCAGCGATTCAAGTAATTATACAATATGTGCGCTCATTTAAAAGCATTTTTCAATTTTTACATCTTACTATTATTACACATATAAAAGTTTAATTCATGTTTTTTACTTTGTTACAGGCAAAAATCTTTACAATAACGAACATGTAGCAATTAAAATGGTAAGTTGAATATATTTTTATAAAATATTCATTGATTTTAACTAAAGATCTCTGGAAGTTGTATTAATTAAAAAATTTAACTATTAAATATTTTTGTCAAACTTTGTATCCTTTTTAATTAGTATTCTTTTTGACATTTCATTAAGTAATTTTAAAATAAAATATTTAAAATAAAATTTAAATTAAAAAATTTTTTTAATTTAAGTAATTAAAAATAACTCTTTAAACAAAGATAATAATTTTTAAATATTTTACAGGAACCAATGAAGGCAAAGGCGCCACAACTTCATTTAGAATATAGGTTTTACAAAGTATTAGGTGCTCATGGTAAGTTCATTTATTTATAAATTAATACACTGAGTACTAAGAATAAGGGCTTCGTTGATCAAGGGGGGACTCAGAAAATTTACTTCCTTAGAGCGCATTTTATATTTCATACATGATAATTTCATTTTTGAAAATTTATTATTATTTGTCAAATTATTTTTTTAATTACTGCAGTTTGAAAATTTATTTATTTGGCAAATTATTTTTTTTGATTACTACAGTTTGAAAATTTATTTTTTTGTAATTTTTTTATGGAATTTTTTTTTTTTTTTAATTGTATTGATTAATTTTTGTGTAAAAATAATATTGTTTCTTTGTCTAAACATACAATCAAGATTTTATATAAAAAAAATTAAAATATATCTAAGTAATTATCCCTGCGCACCAAAGCATGATTTTTGGGAAATGGGATAAATATGTTTTACCTTATATTCATGCAGTTTATAACGCGCATATAGAAGGAGTCCCGGAGGTATATTATTTCGGTCCATGTGGGAAATTCAACGCGTTGGTAATGGAACTCCTTGGTCCCAGTTTGGAAGATCTCTTTGACCTCTGTGGAAGAAGATTTACACTGAAAACTGTTCTCAGCATTGCCACACAACTCGTAAGTAGTGTTAAAATAAACACGATGCTAATGGAAGAAAAAAAAATCATTTTAAATTCTCCCTCTCTTTCTCTTCTTTATTACAATTTTTACTTTTTTTTTTAAGTTTTTATAATTTTTTGCTACATTATTCACTGACATCGAGAGAGAATTTGATATAATTTAAATAGAAATTTAAATAAAATTATTTTCACTAAAATTATTTTTATGAAAAAAACCCTTATCTCGGTGTTTAATAACTAAATCTGTTGTTTTTTAAATAAATAAAATACCAATTTTTGGTAGCAAAAAGGAATTATTATTATTATTATTATTATTAACACTTTTAAACCTAATACTAAAGGAATTAAAAAGAATTAAAAAATTTTTTAAATATGTAAATTGAACGTTTTTATTTCAGCTTCATAGGATAGAATACGTACACAGTCGACATCTTATTTATCGAGATGTAAAACCGGAAAATTTCCTAATCGGACGAAGTACGACAAAACGAGATAAAATTATACATATTATTGATTTTGGATTGGCCAAAGAGTACATAGACTTGGAAACAAATAAGCATATACCTTATCGGGAGCATAAGAGCTTGACTGGAACAGCGCGATATATGAGTATTAACACTCACTTAGGAAAAGGTATTTCATTTTTCTTAAATCCTTATTGATTAAATCATTATTGAAAATATAAAAAAATTTCATTTTACTTAAATAAATTTTTAAAATTTAATTAAATTTGAATTTTCACAGAACAAAGTAGGAGAGATGACTTGGAGGCTTTAGGTCACATGTTCATGTATTTCCTGAGAGGAAGTTTACCTTGGCAGGGATTGAAGGCAGATACTTTAAAAGAGCGGTATCAAAAAATAGGTGATACAAAACGAGCAACTCCCATTGAAGTACTTTGTGATGGACATCCCGAAGAGATGGCCACGTACCTTCGCTACGTTCGGAGGCTAGACTTTTTTGAAACACCCGATTACGAGTACCTGAGAAAACTATTTCAAGACCTCTACGAAAGGAGAGGCTTTGCCAACGATGGCGAATTCGATTGGACCGGCAAAAGCATGGTGGGTTTCAAATAAAATCATTTAGACAGTTCCTCTTCATATAATTTATAAAAAGAAAAATGACAAGCATGTGCATGTAAAAACGGAATGAAACACTGTCTGTAGAAATTCGATAATATTAATATTTATTAAATTAAAGTGGCCAAACGCTTTTTTCTATTTTGAATTTGAGAAAAAGAATATTATTAACAAAAGAAAATTTATATGTAAATAATTTTATTTGATTGACTTACTTTTTTTTTATAAACTAATGAATGCGTTTTGAATTTGTATCTATTATAGTTATTAATCCAAAGAGAATATTAATGGAAATTTGTAATTCTAAATAATGTAGAATAATTTTTTTTTTTGGTAAAAGTCCTTTAAAGTTTTTTCAAGGTTTTCACCTTTTCAGTAAGTATGTATTGATATTTTCATTTGACAAACACACTTATTAGATGACTGGTTTTTAAAATTTGCACGCTGCATTGAAACCATTCTCTAGCCACCTAATTTCTTCCAACTCAGACAACTAAGGGAATGTGCTCCGTCTAATATTGAAAAAACCAAATCTGACAAGGTTCGTAAATTTCAAGCCCTATCTTCGTTTAGAAAATTATTATTATTATTGTCATTGTTAACTCACATTTTTAAAATCATTTAAAACAAATTTTATTTCCATCGCATCAATATTATATAGAATATAATATCAACAAAAAAGGGCTGCCTAGTTCTACTTGGCAAAAAGGGTAAAATGGATTCAACTATATTTTTAAAGTGGACAAAAAATTTGGTTGTACTTTAAATTATTTTGATGAAGACAAACACAATATTTGTCAATTTTTCATTATTTTTATGTTATTCTAAAAGTCAAGTGAAATGTAAATATTTATGTACTTTTAATTCCTTTTGTTAATTAAATAAAAAATTTGTTTCAGTCAACGCCAGTGGGATCACTGCAAACGGGACATGAAATTGTTGTATCACCCAATCGAGATCGGCATCCAACCACTTACAAGGTATTATTTAATTGTTTTATTTTTTTTATTATCATTTAAGCATGATTGTTTGTAGCACAAATTTTTATTAATCGAGTATAACAGCATGTAATGAACTTGTACTTGGCTGTATGAATGATATCCATAAAGTGGAATAATTTCAGTTTAAAATATTTTATTCATTTTTATTTCTCAATAGTCGAGTATTGAAATAATTTAAGAAAATATTTTTAAATAATTTTTCCATAGTTGAGAATTCTTGGCGTCTAAATTAAGGATGATTATATTATGGCAATATGCTTATTACTCGCATGAATTGGCTGAACATTAACGAATCATTCATCCACCTAAAGTCGCTATCTAATTTTTTGTTTCAATTTTTTTTTTTTTTATTTATTTATTTATATTCAGTAATTCCAATATTTTTTAAAACAATTTTTAAACGTCCACTTTGTAGATACGAATATTGCACAATTATAAAATTTCATTAGATAAAAACTGGAAGTACAAATAAGATTATAAGAAAATTTTTCTGTAAGTAGGGGTTTATTTCTTTTTTTTTTTGATAAACTAATGAATGCATATATAAATTTTGTCTTGTTTGTTTTTGGTTTTTTTAAAGCCGCGAGTGAAAAGTAAAAAAAAGATTAAATTTCATAGTATGTACTACCGAAAAAGTTAACTATTTTTATTAATATACGTATAGGACTGTGATGATTTTGAAGATGAGGTAGTTCTTGTGGTGGGTGAGGTCGATGTACGCGTTGATCAGCAAGGCATTAATTATGTGAGCTCATTGTTGAGAATAATGTAGAATTTTAAATATACATACGAGAAAAATTTGAATGTAATTAATTTTTGAAATGGCTCATCGATAAATTATTCCAATTGCTTATTATAAATCCTAATTATTGTAGATCATTGAAATTACATATTACGTATGATGCCTTCATTAGTTATAATTATAATATTTTTAATAGCTTCTTAAAAATTAGATTTTTAAAACATATTAGTAATATCAGTTAAGGGCAATTTTATTTTTCAACTATATTATAATATTTTACACATTTTTGTTACAACACTTGCATTTAAAAATTTAAAAATATTCTTCAACTCCTTGTAACTTTAAACTTTTGTAGTTTTTCTATAAACCTTCTTTCTCTTATTAAATTAGTTGCACTATATAAATAAAATTATAACCAATTATTGTAAATAGTTAAGTAAAATAAAGCTGTCCATTTCTGCCATCTGAGTTGAAAATTACATAATATAAAAATATACTTAGGTATCTATACATAAAAAATAATATTGTAAATTTCAACTTTTAGAATTAAAAATAAATGGGTCACATATTTTAAAAAGCTTAGTAAGAAGCAAATTGCACAAAAATACGCAGAATTAATATCTACATTGAAAAAAAATTTTATTTGATTCAAATATAACCGATTAATTGTAAATTTTCAAAATAAATATTTACTTGAACCAAATAATTTTTATTTAAATCAAATAGGTTGTAAGTGAAATAATAATTTCTGTATTTGAATCAAATTTAGTTGACTCAAAGAAAATTTATTTGATACAATTAAATAATTATTTAATAATAGTCAAGTAATTCAGTATTTGAATCAAATAAATTTTTTTCCAATGTAAAAAAAATATTTAACCTATTTTTTTTTTTTTTTTTTTTTTGTCGAAAATAATAGTTTATTGTTTTTATCAATATTGGTAAATATTTGAAGTGATTTCTATTTGAAAATGTAAAATATGTAAAGTTGAAAAAAACGGTTCGTTTTATAATAATTAATGACAGGTGGATTTTAAACTGATTAATAAACTAATCGTGTGTTTGAAAGAATTGAAAGAATAATAGGCTAAATAATTGTTTAATTTTTCGACTTTTCTGTAATTCTTTTTCTTTTTATAATGCATCGACTAACATGTTGCATTCGCGACGTTGTTCCTCTAGGACATGGCAAGTGGAGGGGTGGGAGGAGGGGGCGTTAAAGGGGTGGGACCCACGTGGTCTGATACAGCGAAGCAATCAGGGGCTGGTGGCACATTGACACCCGCTGACAGACATGGTTCTGTACAGGTGAGTTTGTCCCTTTTCCCTCTTTGTCCTGAAAATTCCACCTTAAAAAAAAAAAAAAATCTTTCTTCTTTACCTGTACTATCACAAATGATATATAATAACGATTTATTTCCTCTTTGGAATTAATATCGAATTCGACTTTGTCGTGATCGCGTTCTCGTTTTTTTCACTCAAAAAAAAAAAAAAAAGAAGCGATGTGCCAATGTGCCCGGAATAAATTTTTTTTAATTTCTTCTTTTATAGATAAAGCATCAACGGAATATGGTTAGTTCAATATTTGTGCGGATTGGTTTGTTGCAGCATGTTGTATTTTGCGTTTTTTTGGTCAATTTGCCACTGATCATACCTATAGAATTGATTCCTATTTATTTAATATTGTTCAACGTGGATAATTTTGTGCAGCGTGCGCACAATTTTTTTTTTAAACGTTAGTGTCAAGTCGGTTTGTCACTAAATAATTATACGATAACGTCAGAGTCACTAATATAATGTTTATTATCAATATAATATCATTGAAGTTTTGGCGATTATATAGTTTACAATTAGAGTCAAATACTTTATTTAATTCCCCAGTTTTATTTTAAATGTATTATATGTTCCTGTGTAGATTCATACCTAAATCTTACTTCTCTCTCTCTCTCTCTTTTCTCTCTTGGGACATTTATTTTCTTTTTGCAATTTAAAGATTTCAGTAGTTCAAATTAAAAGGCGTAGTTTTGAAAATATTAGTAAAAATTATTATTATCTTAAATGGTTCACGTTGTACATATTAGTTTTACTTAGTTACTTAATTGTATCAAAAAAAGAAAAAATTGAAAAAATTAATTAAACATTATTTTTTTTCTGATTAAGGTGGTTTCTTCAACCAATGGAGAAATAGGAAATGACGATCCAACTGCAGGACATTCGAATACACCAATAACGACACCTCAGGAAGTCGAAATGATCGATGAGACCAAGTTAGTATTATTATTTATTTATTTATTATTATTATTTTTATTTATTATTATTATTATTTTTTTTTATTTTTTATTATTATTATTATTATTATTATTATTCTGATGATGATGATGATGATGACACACAAAAAACATTCGATTATGTCTATTATAGAAAATCTTGATTTATTTTTAAAAAAAATGACAATTTAATTGTACGATCTCATTTGAAATTATTTTTTTTTTTTATTTTTCTTCTTTTTACCTTATTCTGTCTTAACAGATAAAAATGAATTTCGTCAAATATTTTATTTTTTGAATACATTTAATTTTCAGCTCTAATAATGCTCCACCAATGACGACAAAAGTTTGCCTCAAATGCAAAAGGAAACGCATTTATAATTTTCCAAGTTCTTCTTCAAAAAAACCAAAACTTATTTCAAATCTTCAATCGATATCACAATATAATATAACAATGAGAGAATTTTTGATCAATAAAAATTATCCAAAAATTAAATTTTCCGGGATGGAATCTTAAGAAAATCTGTTGAAATTAACAATTTGTTTAATTGGAGAAAAATATTAATCAGTTGTTTTCAATTTGAATAATAATATAATTTATGTTGTTTGAGAATTATTATTTCAAGATGGAATTTAAAATTTCAGATATATTTTGTTATAGTTTATTAGGGAAAAAAATTTGGTTTGAATATAAAATACATTTTTTTTGTTTGTTTGTTTACATTTTGTTCCATTGGTTCTATTACATTGTTCTGTCTTTGAGAAAAATTTTTTGTTTGTTTAATTAATGAAAAATATTAATCAGTTTTTTCAATTTGAATAAATTTAATATGTTTAATAATTATTTCAAGATAGAATTTAAAAATTTAGATTTATCTTGTTTATAGTATATTTAGGGGAAAAAAATTTTCGCTCGAATATAAAATACAGTTTTTTTTTGTTTAAATCTTGTTTCATTGGTAAATTCTGCCTTTGACTAACATGACACCTATGTATTAAAAATTAGTTAATGTACTATGCTCACAATAGAAAACCATTAAATGTTCTTTAAATCCTAAACCTGTTTCCAATTCATATTTATCCTTACCCAACTTTTTGTAAGATTTTCTAATAAAATCTTACAAATATACAAATTACATTTTTATTTAGTATTTATATTCCTCTTGTGGACTATTTTTTGAAAAATAAATTCTTCCGTCTAAACGATTTTTTATATGATTAATTTTAGATTTTTTTATAAAGTGCATATTTAAATGAAAATAAAAATTCTATTGATAGAAATTAAATTGATTATTTTTACTATAAAAAAAAAAAATATTGGAGTGGTAAATAATTATGTAAAATGTGTATATTTTTACTAAAAAAAGAATAAGTAAGGAGCTTTATTAGTGTTTGTTTTATTTTCAGATGTTGCTGTTTCTTTAAAAGAAAGAAGAAGAAAAGTGGAAGACAGAAATGACTGTCAGTATCGGTCAGACTCGGGGGGGTAGTACCAAATGCAGTTATTAGTGCTGGGGGGAATGGAGGAAGAATTGGAGGACACACTGGAAAACTTGGGGGTCGAGGAAGAGAAAATAGCGGTGATCTTGAACGAGAAGCAGTTACATTGTTACGAGCCAGCAGTCATTCAGCATCTCGTGATTCTGTGCTTCATACGACAGTCACTATGACTCCTACACCTACACCACCGCCGTTGTCAAACTAAAATACCGCACAGCCATTGTTATTATTATCGCTATGAAATCACTATTACTGCTGCTATTATATAGTTATTAAATCAATGCCACCAAACGTCGTCATCCACATCACCGAATTTTTAGTGATTCTTTTAACGTTTGCCGAGAGTAGTTTAGTAGCCACTTGATGTCTGGAATTGAAATTATTTTCTAAATTAATTTAATATTTATGAAATTTCTGCTTTGCAAAATTCTCCATTCACTTGCATTTTCAAATAAGTCAATATTTATCCATTTTTATACAATCGAAAACAAATTTTCTCAAAATTTTACTTTTATTTTTATAAAGAAACAATAACAATACAGTTGTTAGATTTTCATTTTTTCTTTCGACTCTTAATAATTTTTCCAATATTTTTAAATAATCTCTGTTCTATGTTTATTTCTAATTAGTTTCTTTAAAATTAATTAAGTATTTTTATTTCATTCAGATAAATTTATTCTATTGGATTCATTATATGAATCATTGAAGAAACTTCTGCAGTGTACATTTTTTGTTGTAAAATTTTGTACATAATATTAAAGAGAAAAAGCACAAATTCAGTACTTTTATATAAGAAAAAAAAGAGAGTAGAAAATCGATTTAAACTCAAGAGATCTACTCACTAATCTACTCACGGACAAACGTGTATTCATAAACCAAGTCGATGTACTTATAGCAAACCGTTGTGAAAGAATGTTTTTATAATTAATTTGTCCATTTGTGCTTTAGTCAAAAAAAAAAAAAAAAAATAGAAGTACGATTACCTGAAACGTGAATAATCGTAGGATCAAGTAATGCGGTTTTAAAGTAATGCTTAGTGAAACAGGTAAATTTGAAATGTAATTCCTCTAGTTTTAAAAGACCGCAAATTTATACGATTATAAATTTAAGGGAGAAAGAAAAATTTTTTTTTCTTCTCCCTGAATGTGGCTTGATGAAAAGAGAAGAATATTTTTTTCTTTTTTATTATTATTTTTCTTCTCAAAGGTATCGCTAAGAGAAAGTTTTCTTCCAATTATCCCTTTTGATCATGCCAAGAGAAGAAAAATTAAAATAAAGTAACGCACTTGGTTTCAATTCGTCCAGTATGCAAGAGCGAAGCAAGTGTTTTAATTTTAAGTTAATCAAAAATACACGAACGTGCGAAAATATGAAACGATGAGTACTAACAGTTCGTTAATTTTCTCACATCATAATGCGATGTAATTAAAGCTCGCATGAAATTTCTTAAACTCTGAATGACTATGCGAACAAATTTTTAAAACATTTTAATATAATATGACTGACTGTTGGTTAAGTATGGTTGTGAATTTTCCAATTTAAAAAAGTATTTCAGATCTTTCTTAAAAATGGCCGGTTAAGCGTGCCTCAATGATGGAATTATTATATTAAAAAAACCATTTTAAAGAACAAAAAAAAAACACATTGTTTATAAGTATATTTATTAATTTGTCTATACGTCTTCATATATTTGATACTTGTGTCTAAAAGTTTTGCTGCTTTTTTTTGTCAATTTAATGAATTTGAGATCTTTACAATATTAAATAGGGAATTTTATTTTTTAAAATTCATAGCGAAGCAAGCCTTGGAATTGAAAGCAAGAAATCAGAGTTTTAGTTTCCTAAAATGTTATTTTTTAATTTGCTATCGCCATGTAGTCGAGATATCAGAAAAATTTTTTTTTCTTTCTCATTGGAAAATTTGAATTATAAATTAGTAATTGTATTGTTAAATTTATATTGTAATTTTATTGCAATTGTTTCATATGTTTCAGTTTTACATAATTTATTTTGTCAAAATTAGATGAAATGAATGCATATTTTGACGATGCGAAACTGACATATAGAGTAGAAAATTGGTTATCTTTTAGCTGCCTCTTTTTTGGGAGCTTTGAAACTTACTCTTCAGTATAGAAAATGTTGTAGTAGAAAATCTGATAGCAGCATTATGATTAAAGAAAAAAATCATTTTTTCAATTTTCCATCCTTGTAATTTAACCCACAGTAAAGTGAAAACTAAAGAAAAAGAAAGAAAGAAAAGAAAACGATGAAAATAATTTTAACCAAATCAGTGCCGAATTTAATTTGTAATTGTGTTTTCTACTTGTTCCTTTGTAACCAAAGGGATTTTAGTCTACATTTTATATTTCATTTTTTTGTTTTTTGTTATATTGAAAGTTCAACTGATTATTTTAATGAATTTTTTTGATAGACTATAATCCATTTCGCAGCTTAATGAGAGTTATTGAAGGAATTGGCAGCTTGGTTTTGTACATAATAATTAACTTTCTGAATAAGATGCGATGCAAAGTTTAGAGAAAATTAAACAAAGTGTATTAGCTTTGATTTACATACATACCTAATTTTAATAATAATAGGTTTAAGAATAATGACGATTAATAAACTATTACCACTACGACGATTATTAGTCATTCGAATGCAATGAATTTAATACTTACACACTATAGGTAAGCGATGCGTCCTGACGGTTGACAAAGATACCTAGAATTGTGTCAGTTATTTGTTATATTGTTTAAAATTGTCTGCGATCTATTTTTCAAATACTCGTCAATATACCTATTTTAATAATATAATTAAATATTGAAATTGTGAATTACCTACTTTCTTCCATGAATAACAGTGTAGTAATTAATTATCAATTAATTAATTATGAATTCATTAATTAATTATGAGTTCATTATTAATTCTTAATTATTAGCAGTCTAGTACTCGAATATGGAAAGGTCAGTACAATAAATAATCAAATATTTTCTATTCAAACACTTTTTGTTAGCCGAAATTTTTAACTTTGTCAGGCTGAGTGTATTAAAAATAAATACAATTTCTTTTTCATTTAAAATTTATGAAACAAGTATAAATGATTATTCTATTTTTAATTAATTTTACAATGATAGGATAATAAATACTGAATAGGGAAACAATATTGTATTTTGTTGAAAAAGTTTTAAATTTTATTTTACTGACTTTTCAATAATTATTATGTGTCACGCTAATGATAATTAAATTAAATTGTTAAGAAAAAATGTACAGAAACATGTACAGTTTTAAAAACAGTTCGCAATCAATTTTAGACAATAGAATATAAACTAACTTTAATACTTATTTAGTAAAATTTTACTCCTTATTTACAGGAAAATACGTTCGCTCCGTTCCAATAATTATCTTTTGAGAATGTGTATACTTTATTTTTCTGATAAAATTTATTTACTAAATTCATATTTAGAAATTGTTGTCTAGTGTTGACATTTTTAAAAAGAGAATGCTTTTGGGATAATGTTGGAATTGACGGCGTGCATTTTTTTTTGGTAACCTAATTTATAGTTTTGCTTTTAAGACTAAAAATAATTACCTATAAAGATTTTTTTTTTTGTGTACATAAAATGAAATTGTTTTTGAGTAAGATTCATTGTCGATCAGTTCTGACATTTTTATTATAAAGAGCTTTTACGTTAGGCTCTTTTTATTTACTCTACATACATGTAAACTGTGATTGGTCTTAACTTTTAATTCGTAATAATCAATTTGTTATTTAAGGATCAACTCAAATGTGAGTTTATCGGATGCGACGCTCTGGCAGAAAGAAAAATACAGACTGCGCGGATGCTTATTCCTTGTAAATATGTCATTTGTGTCACGCGCTTAGCAAGTAAACAAAAAAAAAAAAATCGTTATGAAGTACTCTGTGTTTTTGTTTGCAACATAGATCTCAGAGATTCCTCTCGTTGCTTTCAAAAGTAATTAAATATAATTTATATTACTCTCCTGATTCTTTTTAAATGAATCCTTTTTTATATATATTATCTATAATATAATCAGACCAAGTCAATAAATAAAGTTTAATTTTCCTTAAAATAAAATAACTTTTTTTTCTTTTCTTTATCGAATGAAATTCTTCGTTTTGTAATATTTTTTTTTTTTTTTTTTTTATTAAAATCTTTAATCTTACAATGTAAACTAAAAATAGCTTTGTACAAATATTCCTTTTTTTTAATTCAATATTCTTTTGGATTGAATATCAATTCCTGATATTATATCTTTTCCAATAATATACAAGTTTTCTATCATCGTTGATAAATCAAAAACGAATTGTCCTTTTGAATTCAATTTTCGATAGTGAAAGTTTGCAACTTTAATTTCTTCTTTAGGTTCCAAGATTGATGGTTTCAATAGAACTCCGATTACATTTCCACCATACGTGTCATGGAAGAATAAAGCGAATTCGCTATAGTTTGACTGAAAGTAAAGAATTTCTTATTTTATTTGCCAAAATGGAAAATTTCTTTTTTATTTTATGTACTTTAAACTTTGACTTACCCTAAGTTCCTTCAAATATGATTCAATTGGATTAAAATTAACAACGGGTATATTTTCCTTTTGATGCTTTTTATAAGAACGAGATTCAAGTTCTTTTTCATCAATTTCAATTGCTTCATGTCTTCGAGAATTATAAACTGACTTGAGATGTATCAAGCAATCATACTCACTTAATGGAGGTTTAAACATCCCTTTATAATTTAACGTTGAATTATAAATTTGATTTTCAATTAATTTCAAAGCTTCCAGAGCCAATAAATTAACTCGATTTAGTATTAAAATATTTGGTGCTGTTTTAGTCCAAAGAGAATTTTGAAGATCATATGGCGTTGAAATAAATAGGAGTGGTAAAGTTTCTCGAGATGTTCTAAATTCATTTTCAACCATTATAATTTGTTCACCTGAAAATTTTCATAATGCACATAAAATAATTAAAAAATTATGTTTATTTAGTTTTTGAAAAAGCAAAAACGATACTTACGAGTCATTTCATTATTGAAATTAACAATAATAGGATCTGTAGTCCAATAGGATCGAGAAAATAATTCCAATAATCGAAAGAACGCAACTTGAGGTGTTTGAGCTGGTTTATAAGGATCTGGCGTCAAATAAATTGAGGCTAAAAGTAATTCTACTACAATATTAGGGAAATGTGAATCATCTATTAATTGAGAGGATAACCAACGTTTAGTTAAACAACAAGCAGGTCCAAAAGAAGGTTGCTGACAGTGTAATCTGTAAAAATTGAATAATTTTAAAATTATGAATAAAGAATCAATTCTTTATTCTTGAACTTTAATTTAACTTTAATTAAATTAGAAAATAATTTCTAATGTACCCATGTAAAGCACCATTCAATATTGGCAGATGGAATAATTTTTTCTCAAGTTCAATTGACTCTTCAGTATCTCTGTATTTAATTATCCCATCATCTCCAATTTGTTGTTTCATGAGAGCTATTTCTTTTTGATTAGCTATTCTTAAGCGAAATAAAAATCCATCCTGCAACAATTTTACAATCTACAATAACTTTTCTCATTTTACCAGGAAAAAATATTAATATTTTTAACAAAAATTGATATTTTTTACAGATAGGGAAAAAATTGGAAGAAAAATACTCACTTTAAAAACGTCTGTATAATCAAGACTTCCCTGGGCAATTAAATTATATTGTTTTCTAAGACATTCGGCAATTTGAATTTGAAAAGCACCTTTTGTACAACGAATTGCTTCTAGTTCGTCAGGCCACTTTCCACTTGTTAATAATTGAATGCTAATTTCAATGGATTCAACATAATGAGGAACTTTTTTCAAATTGCTTTCTTTGAGAAACATGTATTTTTCACCTTTGGTTAAAAGATTAATTTCTTTACCAGTAATGTTCGCCAGTGGAGGAAATACTTCCGTATATCGTAAAACTGCACTAGAGCCACTTATACCAGTTATCGAAAGAGGCATATCCGTAAGGGAAGTTAATTCTTTCTCTAATGAATTAAAAGCTTGAATTACTCTAAGTGAAGCCTCTTCTCCTGTTCCATAATCAAAATTCATTGTTTTGATCTGCTGATAAAAGTAATTAAATTAAAATATAATAAAATTCTTGTTACAAAAATTAAAAATTTAATATCATATTTGTAATTGAAAAGAATACCTTGTTTATTTTTAAAAGATTTTCCAACTGATTACCAAGATAGAAAAATTTACTTCTGTGTAGGGATAATTTTTTTTGAAAGAGAAAAAGAATTATTTTTTGCGTTAAACTTCTTTTTTCCTCTATTGTCTTTCCTTGTCCCCAGACAACAACTTCATGAATTGAACCATCATTGAAACGATGTAACTCTGATTTCGCTCCCCAAAATTTTCGAAAATCCTCAGCCTACTTTAAGGAAAATTGTATAATTACATAATTAGTAAAATTGCTTAAAGACGATTTAATTCATGTATTTTATACTCAACTTTGATGAATTTCCTTCAGGGCCTTTTGTAATTATATCAAAAAAATGATCTGGATTGAAATTTAAACCAATAAAGATTTTTTCCAGATATTCTGGAAAATCATCAGTTATTTTCCACTCCTTGAATTGTTCTGGCATCACGAAAATATTTAACAATCTTTCACCCAAACCTTCTTTCAAAGTACTGACAATTAATTTAACGCATTGATGATATTCATTTGGTCCAAAATTCAGTTGATCTTCCTTTGTCGATAATTTGTGTGTAACAGTTTTTAAAGCTTCAGTGTCATGAATACTAAAATTAAAAATTAAAAGTTAAATTACTAAATAAAAAAGTTAAAATAATTTTTAGGAATAAATATTATCAATTTTTTACCAAATGACATTATCAAAACTCCGATAGAGCGGTACTCTTCTCATGAAAAGTATTTGAAAACTATCGATTTGTCCATTGTCTAAAGATGATACAGAAGCTGCTGCTAAATCCTGAATCCAGGAAAACATTTCTTTAGAGATACTTGCAGCAATGTTGTGATATCCTGTTGTGTCTAAGAAAACACAATCATAATATTTTTGAAACTCGGTTATTCGTGTGAGACTCTCTTTCTCTTCACACAACGATATTCCATCTTCTTTCCAATTACTTTGAGCTGTAAAAATAATTAACTGTTAAATATTTGATTGAACTGGTATTAAAATGATACTAATAATGCTTGTCATTTACCTAAATTATTCCAAACATTTCTTACAATTTGATAGCTACTCATAAAGGTATTGAGTTTTTTCGTACGTAATAAATATATTACGTACATGGTAACAATGTAACCAGTGAAAGCATTGTATCCTTTAATCAATTCACGCTGACCTAACCATATTTTTAAAAGAATTATACCATCTCGAATATTTGGATATTCTTTAATTAATTTTTTATTTTCTTCATTTGTTTTCAACATTGTTAGACTCCGAAGGATATTTGAATTATAATGTGATGTTGAAGTTAACGACTCTGTAAAGAACAAAGAAAAATTTATTTTGTAAGAAAAAAATAGAGCTTAAAAAAATCTTAAATTGTAAAAATATTTACCTTCTTTGAGTGATTCAGTTTTGAAATACCATCCTGGTCTTACATTATTTCTATCAGGTAAGAAGCGACTGAATTTAAAACTGTTTTCTTCTGCCGCAATATGAATGAAAATTGTACATCTTTTACCAAGTTTATCATTTGGAACAATTTTCAAAACAACATTTTCATTATTACCAATGTAAGATTTTTTGTCAACAATTTTCTTATTAATACCCGAGGCAATGTAAGCTAAATACATCCTTTGCTTTCTTAAAAATCTAAAATTTTGATAATCTCCTTTTTGAAACGAATTTGCTGGCATTTCGATTGCAATATCAATAATTGTATTTGTATTAATGTTTGTCTCATAAGCATAAGAGCCAATAACACTTATTTTTGTTGGCTTTAGAAATTTAAAAGTGCCCTTTTCTTCTTTCGGTAAATTGGATATTGGAATATTTACATCAAGTCTTTTCAAGAAAGTTTCATCACTTAACTGAAATTTGTATTAAAACAATGTAAATTTATCTATTTTAGAAAATATCGATTGTTTATTAATTATTTATAATGTAAGAGAATAAGTTGCATTCTTAAACGAGATGTCATACCTTGTATTCTTCTGTCTCTTCAATCGAATCAATACATTCTTTGAATGTAGAAAACCATGAATTAAAAAGTTTTTTATATTTCTCTGCAAGTTTCACTTCATTAAGAATTTCTTCAATCTGAAGACGAAATAAATTAGAATGGTATAAATTTTCAGTTTCTCTAAGCTGATTCAATTCATCTGCTGTTGGAGGTTTGTATAAATCCTTATCAATTTTTTTCTTCTTTTTGGGAACTGTATCAATTTTTTCTTCCGACAAATGTCGTTTATTTACAATTGATTCCACTTGGGAAACATCCCAATTATCTCCATCATCAGAATCGTCACTTTCCATTTTCAATTTTTTGACTGATTTATCCTTAACAAGTCCCCTTTTTAAATTCTTCATCTAATTCGTAACAAAAAAATTATTAGTTGTTTATTAGATTCATGCAGATCAACAATTAAATAGTTGTTATATTTAAAAAAAGAGCTGTTTAACATCAAATTATAGAATTTTTGTTTCCCGATTTTAGGTTAGGTTATTATAAACAAACAAATATATACAAATTACTTGCATTGAAATATATCAAATGATCAATGATTGCTTACTACAGTAGATTTTTCTACAATTTATTAATGTATTAAGACTGAAAATTTAACGTACCTTATTTATTGAAAAATCATCAACAACGTGTTTCAAAAAACATAACCACGTGCTTCAACGAATAGTGATGTCATTATATATATATATATATGTATATGTCCAATATACAGTAGAATCCCTCTTGTTTACATATTCTGATGTTTCCGTTTTGTATTTCAGAACTTCAGGCTGTGTCCACAATGTGCAGTCCACGTCGACGTTGAACGTGAAGCTTCGGTGGAAAGCGTGAAGTATAAGAGTGACAGAGGTGGAGATATCTATTCTTCGCTTTCACTCACATTAGCGGCATTTTGCGTCGTATTTTGTAACGTCATAAATACGAAAGAAATGCAGATATACGTTGGTCCTTTTTGCACTCATGGTCTAGTTCTCTCTGGAAGTAGCCTTAAGTATTAGTGTATTTTACTAGCATCACAGCTATATTTTTGCGCGGGAAACGAAGTTAATCGTTCATCTTGTAAGCGAAGAGACAATAATAAATTTTGTAAGAACGAGAATATTTCAAAGGAAGGCGAAATGTCGAGTCCTATGAGACCACCACCTACACCGACTAGATCGGATGCTAGAACTCCACGACGAGTACAAAGATCACCAAATGCAACTCCATCTCCATCAGTTAATAGAAATGGAAACATCACTCCTTCCAAGCCAGGTTAGAAAACATTTTCCCCACTGCTTGTTTAGATTTCTGTGACAAATAATTCTATTGACATTAAGAATGCATAAAACATAGAAAAATAATTTATTTTCTGTATGTGAATCACTTTCGAAAAGTGTATATTATTTACTAATAATAAATTTGCTAAAATTAATTGTTTTAATCAAGAATGAAAATTAAATTACAATTTTAATTGAATTTTAGGTCCAAGTAATAACTCAGTGGACACTCCTCTTCGATATGGAAATCGAAAAGCACCAGGAACAGTGGCGGAGTCATCAGAAGGACAGTCTGTTCCGGCATCTTCGCCAAACAGACTCCTACAAACAAGTCCTATTGCCGGGGGAATGAGTGAAATTGATCTTTCTTCTCCTCTGAATTATGGAACTCCGAGTTCTCTTGGTTCCATTCGAACACCTCGAAGCGGAATACGAGGAACCCCTATCAGACAAAGACCGGATATTAGAACTGATAAACGATTGAGACAAGTGAATGTTGATGAACCAGTAAGTAGAACAACAATCGAAAATATTCCTTTTCTACATAAGTATATTAATTTCCTTACTATTTAGATTCCAGAGGAAGCGGTTCCAGGTACATCCGAGAGTGAAAATGCAGGCCCACAATTGGTAATTTGGGGAACGAACGTGGTAGTGAGTCGTGTGAAAGAGCAATTTAAACGATTCGTTTCACGTTTCATTGATCCAGATGCAGAAAATGACGAATTACCAGAAACATTGAGTTTAACAGAACCTCTTTACTCACAAAAACTCAATGAAATTCATACCCTTGAAGATCCATATTTGAATGTGAATTGTGCACACATTGAAGGCTTTGATGCACAATTGTATTCTCAACTCGTTCGTTATCCTCAAGAAGTAATTCCTGCTCTTGATATGGCAGTTAATGAGATGTTCTTTGAAAAATATCCAGCTGCCGTTCTCGATCATCAAATTCAAGTACGACCATTTAATGTGACAAAAACGAAAAATATGCGAATGTTGAATCCAGAGGACGTTGACCAATTGATTACAATTTCGGGAATGGTTATTCGAACTTCAAATGTAATTCCAGAAATGAGAGAAGCTTTCTTTAAATGCATAATTTGCTCATTCACGACATTGGTTGAAGTAGACAGGGGTCGTATTGGAGAACCCACGGTTTGCACACATTGTAACAATAATTTCTGCTTTAATTTAGTTCACAATCGGAGCCAGTTTTCCGATAAACAAATGATTAAATTACAAGAGTCACCTGATGATATGCCTGCCGGTCAAACTCCTCATACTGTTACTCTTTTCGCTCATAATGATTTGGTGGATGAAGTTTCACCTGGAGATCGTGTTGCAATTACTGGTATATATCGTGGAGTTCCAATGCAAGTTATTCCAAGACAATCTAATGTTCGTTCCGTTCTTAAAACCCATCTCGATGTTGTTCACTTCAGGAAACAAGATTCGAAAAGGTAAAATGACATTTTAGTACATACAATTCTAATTTAATTATTTTAAAATAAAATACACATTGTGAAATTAAATTAATTACGTAATTCATTAAAGGTTATATGATCAACAAGAAGGAAAAGAACATGCTTTCCCTCCAGAAAGAATTGATCTTCTAAAGCATCTTTCGAAAAAAGAA
Source organism: Leptopilina clavipes (assembly GCA_001855655.1). Lineage (NCBI taxonomy): Eukaryota > Metazoa > Arthropoda > Insecta > Hymenoptera > Figitidae > Leptopilina > Leptopilina clavipes. Next base: position 79,856 of record JUFY01035107.1, read on the forward strand.
GACGTCTATTATAGACTCGCTAGAAATATTGCCCCCAGTATTTACGAAAATGACGATATTAAAAAAGGAATTCTTCTTCAATTATTTGGCGGTACGAAAAAAACACATATTGCATCAGGAAGAAGTCACTTCCGTTCTGAAATTAATATTTTACTTTGCGGAGATCCTGGTACCAGTAAATCTCAACTTTTGTCGTTTGCTTATAATTTAGTTCCTCGTTCTCAATATAGCAGTGGAAAAGGTAAGATTAATTTTTTATTTTAATAATCAATTTAATCAATTTTGGTGAAACGAAACATTTTCTTTTTCAACAGGATCCAGTGCTGTTGGTTTAACGGCATATGTAACCAAGGATCCGGAAACTCGTCAGTTAGTTTTGCAAACCGGTGCTTTAGTATTAGCTGACAATGGAATTTGTTGCATTGACGAATTCGATAAAATGAATGAAAGTACACGTTCAGTTTTACATGAAGTTATGGAACAGCAAACATTAAGTATTGCAAAGGCTGGAATTATTTGTCAATTGAATGCCAGAACAAGTATTCTTGCTGCTGCAAATCCTTGCGAGTCTCAGTGGAATCCCAGAAAAACGGTGATTATTATTTATCTGGATATATTTATTTATTATTATTATTATTATTATTATTATTGTGATTATTTTTATTGCTGCAGGTTGTCGAGAATGTTTTGCTTCCACATACTTTATTATCTCGTTTCGATTTGATATTTTTAATGTTGGATCCACAAAATGATATTTTCGATAGAAGACTTGGTAAGCACATGGTATCATTGTATTATAAAGGGGAGCCTGAAGAAGAAGATGATTTAATTGACATGAGCGTCTTGCGTGACTATATTGCATATGCTAAGGAACACATTAAACCAATTCTCAGCGAGGAAGCTCAGCAGAAATTGGTGCAAGCTTATGTTGATATGAGAAGAGTTGGAAGTGGTCGGGGACAAATAACTGCGTATCCTCGACAATTAGAATCATTAATTAGACTTTCTGAAGCACATGCGAAAGTTCGTTTCAGTGAATTAGTTGAAGTGGAAGATGTTGAAGAGGCTTGGCGGTAAATATGAATTATTTCTCTATTGAAACGAAAGTCACACCTCTTTTTTTTTAATTAATTATAAATAACTAATTATGTTACTAGTCTACATCGAGAGGCACTTAAACAATCCGCTACAGATCCTAATACCGGAAGGATTGACGTCAATATTTTAACAACAGGAGTTTCTGAAGGTGAAAGAAAACGACAACTTTTACTCACTGCAGCTTTGAAGAAGATTATTGAAGAAAAAGGCACAGTTCGCACCTTGTCCTATCAGAAATTATTCACTGACATTAAAAAATCTTCTGAAAGTGTGAGTATACGTGAAATAGTTGCAAATATTTTAATCATTTCGTGTTTGAAAGAAATATGCTACGCGTTCCAAAGAAAGGGACCTTGGAAGCAAACGAATTATAGGTTATGTTTATGACAGATTCTTTTTTCTGAATTGCATTTTCTTCTTTTGTTTTTAGTTTGTCACACGAGAAATGTTTGATGATGCACTGAGAAATCTACAGGATGAAGAAGTAATAAAACTACTCGGTAAGAATACAATTCGTTTGCTGAAAAACAAGGACTAATTTTGTACGAAATAATTATTTGTTGTTTATTTTTTCTATATATAATATTATTCTTTAATAAAAAATTGTTCTCGTGTCTATTTGACGAATAATATTTCATTATTAATACAACAAATAGAAATTATTTGTACCAAGTACTTCTTTTTTAATAAATATAAACATTCTGTAGAATTAAGTTTCGTTAAAATAAGGATTCTTTCATGGACAATATCTTTTGAAAAAATAAAGATTTTATACAATTTTTACTATTTACTAAATTAGCATTTATTTTATTTAACATTGAAACCACTAAAAAGTAATATATATTTTATATTGAATTATACGTTGAATATAAAAAATTTTTTCTCAATGAAATCATTGATTTTATTATTAAACTATATAGGAAATATTTTTATTTAATAAAAACAAGTATAAACAATTTTTAAAAATAATGAAAATAATTCTTATTATTATTATTATTATTATAAATGTTATTTTGATATTTTTGAAATTGTAAAATGAATGAATGGGGCATCTTATTGTGCTACTTGATGTTTGTATTGAATGAGAGGGATGAGAGGGGGGGATCATCCCAGGTGAGCTCAGATAATAAGTACATGGGCACTTAAAAATTAAAAATGCAAAGCAGTCGAGAAATAACCGTTCGGTTTGTAATCCCTTTTGAATAATAGGAAAAAAAATTTTTTCCTACCTGACAATAAACTTGCCTTATTCAAAATTTTAGAAATAGTTACAAGCCTAACTTTGTATAACATTTATTTATTGCCATTAGGTTTTCAAATTACAACAAAATGCAGAATATTCTCAAGTATTTGTATTTTAAAAAATATTATACTTCATTATATATTGAATCCGCACTTAAAAATCTAAAATAAACTAAAAATCTGTATATGTTTTAGTGATTTTTAAATGTCAGGTGAAAAGAAAATTATTTTTCTGTTTTTAAAAAATATATTCTAATTGAATCGATAAAATATATTATTGATTATATGCGGACGCAGAATGGAACTTTTATACTATAAAAATGATGTTTCAAATTAAAATTATTTACACACAAATAATATATAAAATGCAGAAATAATAAAGACGATTTTTATAAAACAAAAATATATAGAGAATATAATAATATGTAATAATAATAATAATAATAATAATAATAATAATAATATATACAGTGTGTATACAAATACTAATTACGTGATTATATTTTCGTAACCCATCGGACTTTTGGCGTCACCCAATAGATAAATTTATTTCCCTATTCTTTCTCTTGAAAACCTTTAGGATTATGGGATTTGACCTACTGTAAAAGTATACAATTGCTAAATATTTCAAACTGTCCACTTTATTTTATAGTCATTCTTAATCCCCTAGCATTTATAGTACGTTATATATTATAATTTTCTCCTAAATTCATAAAGTGAAAAACTTTACTATAATGCATATTTATTTTCTTGCTTCAAATATTATCTGATGAGTGATGACTCAATGGAATATAATAATTTGTATACGACACAGGTAAAATATTGTTTTCAGCAGGAGGAATTTACTATCGTGTTTTCAAGTGTTACACTCTTCCTGTAATAACAATTATAATAATAATAATAATAGTAATAATATAGTAATAATCAACCCTCTCTGTAATATCTTTGTAAAAAACCCGTAATACATACTTGATAAAGAAATAATAAGCTTCTCTTAAAAAAGCAACTGAGGTTTTTTCTTTGAATAAATATATTATTTACACCTTTTTGAATGTAATATATTGTACCTTTACACAATGTTTTTAGTTATTTTTTATAAAAACAAAATAATGTGAAGAAAGTGCGGTGTAAAAATTACCAAAAACTAATTTTAGGTTATAACGAACAGGAATTGAACAACTTATATATACATATATATATATATATCTATATCATGTGCAGTAGTAAAGTCAACGTTAAGTCCGACCACATGTGTTTTGACTGTTGAGCGATCATCATGTATGTATATACACACTGAGAAAAGTGCGGGGCATGAGACGTCCCGCTAGAGCCCTGAGCAGTCCTAAATAAAGTAGTTGAGTGAACCTGCGATTCGAGACATCTCACGCCTCGGTATGAAACGTCTCAAGTCCCGGAACCGGGAACGCTGTTCACCCGACTGTCTGCTCCCTTTAAAAAGGAACTGAGATCACCGTCAACCGGGGCGTCTCAGCGCCCGGAACGAAACACCTCATACACATAAACACAGTTGCTCTCAGCGACATTCAGAAGTGCTGCTCAAGGCCCGCACTTTTCTCAGTGCATATGAACTGACTCAAAACATACATTAAGTAGATAAAATCCTGTTTGATGCGACATATATTTTGCTTTCTTTAAAATTCTATTTTACTTACAATAAAACAATAAATTATTACAGTCTTATTTATATAAACATAATGTTTTTTCTAAACTTCCGTATCACCCAGATAAATGTTTTATTTGATTTAAATATAATTTATTTAAGTCAAATAAAAAGATATTTGTCTCAGAGCGTACTAACTTATTTATTTATTTATTACAAATATAAATTTTATTTAAACCAAATAAAAATTTTATTTGAACTGAAATAAAATTTTTCTTTGAATCAAATAAAATTTATTTAAAAAATAATTAATTTCTTGTAAGTTGTATTTAATATTTAAGAAAAAATATATATAATAATTATTTAACTATGCGAATCGACCATAATAATAGCAAAAGAGAAAAGACAAAATGATGAAGCTTAGTTTATGTATATATATATATATTCAAAACAGGTATACTTAGAGGTAGGGTATAGAAGGCTTTTGTAGTGGGTATAACTATATTTGCAATTTTCGTGAAAAGTCCCACTCCAATACCTGAGCACGCTCCTTAATATTACTTGAAACAATTGTCATCAGTAGAGACCCTGATCTCAAAGAGTGCACATGTCTACTACAATTCAGAATCGTCCAAATTTCAGTTAGCTAAAGCTAACTTTAATACTTGTGATTTTCTTTCTCAACTGTTAACTGTCAAATTACCCGCCAGCGCTCAGCGTTTGAAAAAAAGCAATATACTCACTCCAGGTAAAATACATTTTCTTTTTACACCTTTTTTTAAAGAGAAATTTTTTTAAGAAAACTTAATAATAAATAAATTTACTTTTTTGTAAATGTTGTCAGTTATTTGCGTATCTATATTCAATTTTCAAATTGCATATATTTATATAAAATCTGTTTATTATTAACTTGCCTTAATTAATAATATTTTCAAATTCTACACATAATACAAAATAGTATTTCCATATAAATCTAAGCGTTGATATTAATGTATTCATATTATTATATAATAGAATATTCCTAAAATATTAATCAAATATTAATTAAATATTAATCAAATACTTATAATAATATGTATTATAATTATAAACTATTTATTAAATTATTTACACGCACGTATATTTATTATAATTATGTATATTTTATAGATAAAATATTTCTCGCATATAAAGTTGAGATTTTAATTTTCACTCGTACAGTTGAATGACAAACGAAAAATCTTCAAAGGGCACTTTGTCAATATTTACATATATTTATTTTCACGATTTACTATATTTAATTCCATTTCCATAATTCAAAATAAATTATTTAACAATTAAACTAATAATTGCATTTTGACACATTAAAAGTAACAACACTTTGAAAAAACCATTTTTCTTTAACATTCGATTTTTCATTTAAAAAAATCTTTTCTATTCGGTGTATCGTATTTATTTGAATTCCTAAATCGAATTTATATTGAACTGAATTTTGACACTAATGTGGAAATTTTCTATTTGCCCGAATTCTTATTAATCCAACTTTTATTAGATTCTCGACTTAATTTTCAATATTAAAATTCAATTTTTAATTAAATTAATTTTAACATTTAATTATTTCAATTTAATAATAGAACTTTTCTTGAATATTGAATTTTTAGTTATTAAAATCATCACCAAGGAGAATATTTACATTCATCACGTAACGGAATTTTTGAAAGAAATTTTCAATTAACTGCGCAGAAATTCGACCCAGTCAATATTTATAATTTTTGTTCATATTTATTCAAATTATTTTCAAATTCGAATATGATTTATTTGTAAATTGTATAACAAATTAAATGTTCCATTAAATTAAAATTTATGCGAATAATAATAATTGAAAATTAACGTTTTATTATTTATAAATAAAACTTGGATGAATTCAAAATATACAAATTCAAATTTACAAAATAGATAAAATTCATTTAAAAATTGTTAGATATATATACTTTTTTCTGAAATCACACTGTATAACAGTTATAAAATTGGCCTGAAAGGAAAATTTTTGCAAAGGTGCCAAAGATTTATGTAGGACCTTAATTTATAGATTTATACCTACTTCCTTAAATGGTCCCGAGACTTATTGAGCTCTCGTCATAATAAGGTTTTACAGATTTAAGGGTCTGAATTCTTTGAAAAGCCTGTTTTCTTTGAAACCTATAGACTTCCGAATAATATTATTTCTTTTTTGTATTCGCTTTATCTATATCTATTGAACAAAAGTTCCTAACTCAGTTCCAATCAACTATGAATAGAATATTGAACATAGTATATATAAGAAAAACGGAATTTTCTTGCAAATAGTTTCCCGTAATTTTTAACTACAATATATAATGATTATACAAATGTCACTTAGATTACTATTTACAAATATATATATTAATCGTACGAAGAAATTATCCTCTGTTACTAACGTATGATTTCAAGGTCAAATGAAGAATATAATAATAATATATAAATTTTCTATAAATATTATATTACTTAATAGTCGAAACTTTTACAGGTTTTTTTTTTAATTTATTCCTACTTGCTGAAATGTTCCCACAGTGTTTAACAAAAATTTCTTTTAGGAATATTTCAAAATTTGATTAATTAAATTTTTCACCTTCCTTTTTTTCTATAATCAATAATTAAGGCGTATTATTTTTCAGGATAAATAAATGAAATTGAATTAGCAACAAAGTTGGCTTAAACTTTTCATATAAACACAACAAATTCACAATGGCGAATAGTTTCAATCGACTAACGAGCCCTCCTCCTTCTCTACAATTGGGTCCCTTCGGGGTAAGAATACCTTTAAACAATTACAAACGTTTTATTTATCCTTTTTCTATATATATATTTATTTAGTTTTTACAGAATAAATCGTTATTTTGTCATTTTTCAATAAAATAAATAAAAAAGTAATAAAAAATAATAAGAATAAATAATATTAATAATAATAATAATAAATAATACTAATAATAGTAAATAATAATAATAATAATAATAGTAATAATAATAATAATAATAATAATAATAATAATAATAAATAAATAAATTGTCTTACAGATGGAAACTTCACATTGGTCAAGAAGGAGTAATCAGATAGGAATTGCAGACGAGTTGAGAAGAATTTCATTGAGACATACAGAAAGTAATGAAGATCATTCATTTGATTCCAGTTCGAGTTCTTCGAGTTTATTTCTTAATTTGCCACAAATAAATGATGAGCTCAGTTATGCAGCACAGCTGAGAGTAAGTTCCTTTTAAATAAAGTTAAATAATTTTTAAATAGATACAAACTTTACGTACTTTTTTTTCAACAGGCTCCATCGAGAATGAGTGGAACATATTCACAGGAGCAAACTGAATCATCTTCATCTTCTAATGCAGGCCCTTCATCGTCATCATCATCATCCTCATCATCAACATCGTCAATATCATCATCTCCAGATTCTTCATCTTCAAAAGCAGAACCATCATCATCATTTTCGCCAGAAGCAACTTCACATTATTATTGCTCTCAATTGGCATTGTCAGTGGCTGAATTAAATTTACGAAGCATTTGTGAGGTTCATAATGTCGCATTTGCCAACTATTGTCAAACTTGCAATGTGCCAATTTGTAAGAAATGTCGAGCTCCATATCACAGGACACACGTCACGGTTACCATCAAAGAGAGTCTTGAAATCGCAAGACACGAATCAATGAGAGTCTTCAGAGAGATTGCAAATACTTTGCAAGAACTTGACAGGGATCTTGGAACAATAAGTGTAAGTTTTGGATAAATATTTATTTGTTAGAAAATCAGAAGTAGAAAATTTTAGGTTATGTTTGTAATTTTTTGAGTTTTAAGGCCGAAGCAGAATAGAAACGTAAACGGAAGAATGAGTCAGAGAAAGATAAACAATGTTCCTATCCTTCTCTAACTCATTCCTCCGTTTGCGATACGATCCGCTTACGTTTCTTTTCCGCTTTGGCCTTTAAACGTAAGACACGCATTCAGAGTTCGTTTCACGTACCCGATTTAATGTAAAAGGCACCTTTAATCAAGATAAATCACAAACATAACCTATAATTCGTTAACTTTACTTCTCAGGTCCTTTTCTTGACAAACGATTGACTGTTTATTTATTATTTATATATAAATATTTTACAGATGGAGTATTCAACATTAAAAGACAGAGCGAAACAAACTGCCCAAGAGTTGGATAAATGTTGGTTGCTTTTAAATGTTACATTGGATGAAAGACGAAGAAAATTGTTTCAAGAAATTGAAAATGCGAGAATTTTGAGAAGAGATATATTGAAGGAAAAAATGAAGAGTTTGAAGAATTGTCAAAAGAAATTAATCAATTTGTTCAGCGTACAACAATTGGCATTGACATCAACAAATTCGACCAACAATCCTTTTCATTTGCGTGTCGCTAATGGAAAAGCTATTGGAGTGACATTTGAAGTTGAAGAAACAAGAAAAGCAGTGATGGAACTTGAGGATAGTTGGATTGGTTTTCCAGCTTCGGAGAAACCATTGTTGGACGCTCTCTCCACATTGGGTTCTATGAGATTAACAAATCCAGGACCAATTGGAGATCGACGAATGATTCGCGGACGAGGCCCACCTGCTGATACATGGCGAGAGCAACATTTCCAAATGCCAAAGTCTCTTCCACTTTCGCAATGTCCCCGTGGAAGACCAATTGCTTCAAGTTTATATCGTGTCGTCGTCTGGTGTGAAAAACCCCATTGTTCCATTTATTATCCACCACCAATTAAAGTAATTGGCAAAAATACCGTTGAACCTGAACATCCTGACAATCTCTGCCGACCATGGGGCATCGCTTCTGACAAGGACAACAATATTTACGTTGCCGACAGATCCAATAATCGAATTTTAGTCTTCCGAGATAATGGATCTATCGTTAGAAGAATTGGATCATATGGCGCTGGACCCGAACAATTTAACAGACCTGCAGGCATCACTATTGACGAGCGACGTCGAATTATTGTTGCAGATAAAGACAATCATCGCATTCAAATTTTAACACTAATGGGAAACTTTCTACTTGAATTTGGCAAGAAAGGTTCCGATTCCGGTCACTTTAATTATCCATGGGACGTGGCTGCTAACACCGCTTGTGAAATCGTCGTCTCCGACACGAGGAATCATAGAATTCAATTATTCAGTCCCGAGGGTATATTCCTCAGGAAATTTGGAATGGACAGCACATTTGGGGCATTTAAACTTCTCGATTCGCCAAGAGGTGTGACATTCACTCCCGAGGGAAACATCATTTTGACAGATTTCAATGCTCATCGAATTCTTTGCGTTGATTATAAATTTATAAATGCAAAGGTTTTAAATTGTGAAGGTGGAATGCGACCTGCAAATAATTTCCACAGGCCACAAGGTGTAATTGTCGATGATGATGGAAATATTCTTGTGTCAGATTCAAGAGGTTATAGAATCATGGTTTTCAATAAATTTGGAGCATTCTTGAATGAATTTGGAAAGCAAGGAGAAGGAATTGATGAAGTGGATCGACCATCTGGCATTGCTCTCTTAACGGACGGTAGAATTGCATTTGTTGACTTTGGTAACAATCGAGTAGTCATTCGTTAATTACTAAATCATAACCAAACAAATTTTGGTTTCACTAACCAAAGTTGAGGAATATTTTTACGTGCACATAACACACGTTTTTAACGTGAGACAATCTTGTTTTATATATATTTTTTTATAATCTATTTATAAATAATTAATAATTTTTCCAAACTTTCTCAAGTGCCATAAAGTAGAAAAAATATTATCCAAGATATTAAATAATGATAATGAGAAAAAAATTAATTTGCCGAGGTGGCAAATATTTATATATTTTTTTTTCGTCTTTTGTCATTGAAATAATTTTCAATCATATAATTTTTAATTATGTATATATAACGTTTAATTTTAAGATCAGGGTTTTTAATAATTAATTATTGGAAAAATTGATAATTATTCCCGGCAAAATCGGGAATTTATATATTATATGAAATTTTAAGGACTTTGGACACTCTGTTTCAAAAATTAATCAGAAAGATAAATTATGTATTTGTCTATAAAGAAATTATTGAATGGTCATTACTTTTATTTTTGTTTTTCAACAAATTAAAAATATTGATATATAAAATTAAATTTATTTATACGGTAAATTTTTTTTATCAATTTTCTATAAATTTTCTAGAGTTTATTAAAGCATTTTTTTAATATCATATTGTTGAAAAATATAGAAATTTTGTTAAAAAAAAAACGATTTTTTCACTAGTCAGCATACATATGTGGTTATAAATAATATTTTGAAAACTAAAATTCTTATTAAAATAAGAGGACAAAAAACTTATTTGATTATCTAAAGGCATTTTTTTAATTGCATTTAGAAAATATAGAGTAAGGTAATGCAGCAAGAGGATTATTGTTTACATTTTTTTTCCCTGTGACAATTTAATTGATGTTAACGAAACAAAAAAGGCTTTATTAATCCACCTTGCAATAGCACGCAATATTTCTTTTTAAAAGTATTAAAAAAAAATATGTCATTCCGCCATGAAATAAAATTGTGCACTTCCAATTCACGCAAATTTAAATAGTCATATTTTTTTTTTTTTTTTTGAGAAAATCAAATTCGAAATGGAGTTTAGTCAATAAATAGCGGATGATGAATTTATCAACTTATGCACTTAGTGTTTTGTGTCTCTATTTTTGGGACTAAAATTTATAATATTGGAATAAATAACGAAATAAGAAGAAAAGTCAGAAAAAAATAAAAGTAATGACAAAAAAAAATTTTTCGCAAATATTAGTGAAAAAAATGGAATTTGGAAAAAAAAAGTTAATACTTTTTATCAATTTATGTTTATAATTGTAAGTCCAAGTCTTAAAAAATGTAATTTGTGCATTATATTATTATTTGAATACTTTCCAATTTACTTGGAAATGATTTAATATAAAATTATATATATATATATTTTATTTGAAAAATGTAATAATGATTTGACGATAGTATCATGTAATGTTTATTTTTTATCACTACTGATCTATATATATATATAAATGTATATTCGTCGTACATGTAAGAATTAATTGACAATAAAATTTTAAAGATTATTTTACAAAAATAAAATTCAATTTTTTCGTATAATTGCCAATTAAGATATTATTATTGATTTTTAAGATAATTTTTGGAAAAAAAGAAATTAATTTTTTCATATATTTAAGTAGATATATATGTGCACCTAGTGACGACATGGCGTCGCGACGGAGGCGTGTACTATATATGTACATATGCTATTCGTTCTTGAGTTGACCTTGAAAGCTCCCACGCGGCTCCGAGGGAAGAAAGGTATGACGTCGGAGGGTGAAAGAGAGAGAGATCGTAGAAACCAACTCCCCCACCTCCAAACCCCATTGCTCTTATATATTACACATTTTAAGGGGTGAAATTTTATCCGCAATGTTTAAAAAATTCTCAAAAAAAAAAAAATTGTTAATGAAAAAAAAAATTTTTTTATAATTATATACAATAAAAACAGCACCCAGAGAAATGTTTTATTTGAATCAAATATAATTTATTTGCAGTTAAATAAAAGTTTACTTGCCTCAGAGGCTACTAAACTATTTATTTGTTTAAAATAAAAATGTTATTTGACATAAATAAAATTTTTATTCAAACCAAATAAAATAAAGTGAAATAATTTTTGTATTTACTAATTCCTGATTAATATTGTGATATATTGTGAAATTTGTTGAACGTAGGTACATATAAACACGCATACAGTGATGCTGAAGGTCGTTGGGTCGGTACCACTGGTACCCCGCGCTTGACCGACTACTTCATTCATAGATTTTCGCGCAAGCGCCCTTAGGTCATACTGTTGGCGTTGGCTCCTCAAGAGACTTGGGTTCAATATAATATTATGTATGTGTATTGGGGTGAGAGAGACAACAACACATAGAGAGAGAGAAAGAGACAAAGATTTATTAAACACTCTCTAAATTTGAATATTAGTAGAAAAAAATTTTAACTTACTATAAATATTTCAAATTAATGACTGACTTTTTTCTCTTAAATTACCGTAAGTTAAATTTTACTAATAGTGAAAAAAAATTTTTTCTAGTAATTAGTAGATAAATTTCAACTAATTCAAAAGCAAAGACTTATTCAAATTAGTTAAAATTTTTATAAACTAATTCAGATTTAGAGTAAATGAAAAACCAAATGTAATATTATTTCTTTAAAGAAGAATGGAAAAAATTTTTAATTTAATTATTTTATGCATTAATATATCTAATTATATAGGAAAAAAAGTCGGTGAATTTGAAAAAAAACTGAGAGTGAATTCAAGTAAGATAGAATTTTATTAAAAGAAACAACGCCCAATATGCCTATATATAGTATATGTTACGAAGAGGGTGAAACAACTATAAGTCAATTTTTATAGAAAAAATTTTATTATATAACACGCATTATATAATTATTATACGTAATATAAAGAAAAAGTTTAATAATAATTTTCTCTTGAGAGATTTCAATATAAAAATTCACAAGTAAGTAAATAATTTTATTTATTTATTTTTTCACGCAAAAAATATTTTATAAACAAATTATATGAAAAGTTGCCTCTTCAAATCTGAATTAGTAAAATTTTAACTAATTTGAATTTGTGACGGATATTTTTGCTTCTGAATTAGTTAAAATTTTACTAATAATTAGTAAAAAAAAATTTTACTAATTTATTAGTAAATTTTTACTAATTCACTATTTTTTATGACATGAAACAAAAACGTTATGCACCCGAAATGTGTTTTAAAATTGGATAATTTAGAAAAATTCGTAATAAATAAATAATCAAAAAATTAAAAACAAAAAATTTGAAACTACAATATATAGTCAATGAAAAGGAATAAAAAATATACTTGTATTTTAGGGGATATAAGGAGCAAACTTACGTTATATTTGGAATGTTGCTTTTTTGCGTGGGCGATTATTTTCCCTCGATACACTACTGGCGTCACTGTGACGTCAGCAGGGTCAAAGTCAATATACACGTTATATATCGGCAACAAGAAGATACCTCTTGATACTCTGAATTTCAACAGGGAAATATTCATGAAATATTAGTTCCTTCTTTTTAAGAGAATAATTAGAATATTTGTTTATTTTCACACACATATTTATTATATGAACTTGAAATTCTTTGCCGGCCGGGTTGCCGGTATATAGAAAAAAAGTTATAAATATGTGTGTAAAGGGTGGTAGAAATTTGCGGGGGTGTAATTCAAAATGGCAGGGGTAAAAGACGCAATGTCATTGGTGGATGAATTTCGAATGAAAGCGGAGAGGGAGGTGCGTCACTACTGGCTGCTACGTCGCTGCTAGTAGTTCAGTCAGTTTCAGTGCAGACCATCAAGTCGAAAGGTTCATTTACCCTTTATCAAAAAAAAAAGAAAAGAAAATTTTATATATATATACATTTCAAATAATTTTTTTGCAACTTGTGCGTATTAAAAAGTTTTAAGTGAAATTGTCAAAATATATTTACCATTAATTGTTTCTCATTCCGTACTACGTGAACTGTAGTATTTTCAAAAGATATATACATTATCAAGTGATTCATTCTATTTTGTATAGGTTAACACTTTAGACTGGATACTACATGTTGATTTAAAAAGGCTAGACGACACGAAAGTATAATTACATACGCTCACGTGGATCACCGGCCGGCATCTTATGAGTAGGTTATTTTTAATATATATATCTCTTTATTAATTATACTTTAAAAATATGTAAAATTAACCGTAGATTTATGATTCGTATGATCAACTGATTGAAACGATTGTTGTAGCCATTGATTCCGGTTTTTCTATATTACACAATTTATTGAATTTTTCCAAAATTTATTTTATGTAATGAAAAAACGATGCAACTCCATAAGGAGATTAATTAATTAAAGAAGGGAAAATATTTGCTCTAGGGAATAATTGTTTTAAATGGAAAAATTATTGTTGAAAGTATATATATGTCGATAGTTTTTCAGACGTTTATTTAATTCAGAGGCGCAGTCTCCCAAGTTGGTGAGAAATGAATAGTTCGGTTTTTCTTTACATCTGAAGGAACAATCGATATTGTGATATTCTCTAGAAAATTTCACTTTCGTTTTCATTTCTGTATGTGTGCGATAAGATACTATTTTTTTGTATATTATGCATAAAATTATATTATAAAATTATGAGTATATAACATATATAATACATCATTTTACATCACATACAATTATATTTTACTTTCATAATTTTCTATATAAATTTCTAAAACTATAAAGTAAAGGGAAAAATTTTTTCTTTTTAGAGTTTTAATTTATTTGCTATTTAGTGACAAATAGTTAATTAATTAAATCTGTAAAAGCTATTTTAATTTTAGAATTTTACTGTTTTTTGTCAATGAATATTTTTTACAAAATGAAATCGGTGGATAATGTGATGAACTTTAATCGAGAAGTCATATTTAAATATAGGAAAAATGATATTCAAGCTGTGAGACTTGAAACGAAAGTGAAACCTCAACGACCGCGACCGTCGTGGAAACGCTTTGCGCACACAGCCTTGTGAATGAAAACAAAATTATATAAGGTCTTAATCGTTTTCCTCGCAAGTTCAAGTTCATATAATTTTATCAGTTCAAGTTCATTTTGAAAAACGATATATTTCAGCATTTATAGCTTTTTGATTCATTTTTATAAATTTTAATATTGGAATAATAATACTTTTATAAATAGATAAGAATATTGTTTTGTCAGGAAACTTTTGGTGATTGACTGTGTTTATTATTTTTATATTATTATTCTTATTATTATTATCATTATTATTCTTATTATTATCATTATTATTATTATTATCATTATTATTCTTATTCTTATTTTTATTATTATTTATTCTTATTATTTTATATATTATCTACAATTTACATACAATTAAAAAAAATAGAAAACTATTAAATTCCAGGAAAAAGATTTTACCGATATTATTTTGTTTTGAACTCGTAAAAAGTCCCATAGGAATGAATTATTTAAACTTTTGCATTTTTTTTTTTTTTTTTTTTTTGATGGATTGAACTGTAGGTTTTGAATCATAAACCTTGAAATTCTAAAGGGAATATTTTCCTTTTTCTTGAAAAGGCTTTTTATTTGTATGTCCAAGACCCATTGGTTAGGCGTGAGGTTACCAGAAATCTGATACCTGTTCGCTTCGAGAAAACTGCTTTTATTGTCTAGACAAAATAAAAACCAACATTTTTACCCAAAAAGTGAAAAGAAAAAAAAATTTTGCTTAAAATTTTCCATTAAACACCAAGCAAGTAATTCTGATCAAACGAAGGAAAATAATGATATCGTGCAGCAATCTCCCGCGAGAAATTTAATTAGCCTCTATCCCGACAATTTTATCCAGTCAGAATTTTTTTTCCTGGTTCCCTATAAAGGTCATAGTTGACAGTTTTTTTTTCCTTTTTAATAATTAATATAATAAATACTTAATTGAAATATTATTTAATTTTCTCATATCAGCTCATATAATAGTAAATACCAATATTCTTGTTGACAATAAAATCAAAAACAGAATTTCTATTTATTTTCTCTGTGAGAAATAAAAAAAAAAATTCCTTTTAATAATTAATATAATAAATACTTCTTTTGAATATTATTTAATTTTCATATATAATAATAAATATTTCTTGTTGACAATAAAATCAAAAACTGAATTTCT
Source organism: Leptopilina clavipes (assembly GCA_001855655.1). NCBI lineage: Eukaryota > Metazoa > Arthropoda > Insecta > Hymenoptera > Figitidae > Leptopilina > Leptopilina clavipes. Next base: position 95,617 of record JUFY01035107.1, read on the forward strand.
AATTAATTTCTCTGCGAAAAATAAGAAAAAAATTCCTTTTAATAATTAATATAATATACTTCATTATATATTTCTTAATTATCTCATATAATAATAAATATTTTTTGTTGACAATAAAATCAAAAACTGAATTTCCAATTATTTTCTCCGCGAAAAATAAGATTTAGAGAGTAAAAAAATGATGAATTTGCACTTTGGTTGTTGGAATATTTTGAAAAGGAGGGATGTTTACTCTGTATATGCCTTAGTGAGCATCCGGTAAAGAAAATTCTTGAGAGTGGATTTTTGAAAGGCTCGAAAACATGAACCTGCGCGTTATTTTCGTCAGTGGCCGGTGGTTGGGTCCCAAAATGCCTAAAGTGGTGGACCCATATCACGTGGTCTTTAACATTGGGTAGGTATATACACGTTTCTTGGAAATGCATAGTCTTTCAAACAGAGAGGCCGACGTCTGTTCCGTATTTATATCTGTTCGACAAATGTTCGACAAGAGCCCACGGCTTACCTCCGGAAAATTCATCCTTGCAACAATCGCAGCCCCTCAAACTCAAAACTGAATAGAAAGCAAAGGTAGCAACATTCTTTTTTTTTCTTGCCGAAGCAACATATTTTTTTCTCTCCAACTTCCACGTGAATTTAAAATTAAAAAAATAAAAAATAATTTTCAATTAATTTTAAATACTACATTAAAATAATTCAATTCAGGAATTGAATTGAATTATTTTATTGAATTAATTTAATATAAAATTTTTACAAAATCACCGAGAAAAAATTTAAATGTAAAAATTAAAAATTGATTTTTCTATTGAATGAAAACTAATTAGTAAAAAAAAATAAACTTTGACTTTAATTTATTAGATGGAAAAAAAATATTTTTAAATCCTATGGAAGAATATTTATTTACTCATAAAACATTGGGAAAGAAAATTAGTGGGACTTATTCTGCGAGAGAGAGAGAGAGAGAGAGAGAGAGAGAGAGAAAGAGTTTTTTTTTTTTTTGAGAAAAAAGAGAAAGTGACACGGGGGACTAGTAAATTTCCCGTGGTTATTGATTTATAGGGGTCCCATGAACCGAACCCCATTTCTGAATCTCAGGACCTGTGAAGGTTCTTCGTTTTTCTGTCGCCCTCAAACACTTCCAAATGGCCCGGTGTGCTCACCCTGTTTTCGAAAGTGGATCAGACGAGTTCTTTTTGCTTCTAATTCTAATGTACATTATTCTATAAAGAAATCCGGCTCTCTAAACTTGTTGCGGGCGACAATCTTTTTTTTTCTCTCTTCTTCATTTTACATGTCAGGTATGAGGAAGTGGCTCTTCCTGTTAGTGTCAACTTTTTTTTTCTACTTGATACAAATGTCAAAAATCCAGTTTAATATATTATATTTATGATAAGGAACAAGCTGCATCAAGTTTTAGAATATACAATTTTCTGGAAAATAATTTGATTCTTAATGATATTAATTTTTTTTCCTTTGATTGCAGATTAAATTTTACGAAGTTGACGTTCAACAGAAACGTCGTGCAACTTGGTGAAAGACAAATTATCTAATAATGGCGCACAGCGGTGCTTTTGAATATGGGGTAAGAGAATGTTATTTACACAAATACCTATAATTATTAATTACTTGTAATTACTGATAAAAAAATTTTTTAGTAAAAATTTTTTACTGATAAGAATTTTTCCTATTTTAGGTATTAAACGCTCCATGGCTTCATGGATTGAGTTTGTACACTGGACACACGAATCCAGCTCCTTCGGGATTAAATTCAATGAGAAATTGTCGATCGCCTTTTCAATCTGGATCACCTGATTCGATAAATTCATTTCCATCGTTAATTAGCGGAGTTTTACAAGTTGTCAATGGAGATCAATTTGCACTTAACGATTCTTTTCAATTACCGGCTATTGACACTTTCAAAGGATTTGGATTTAGAGAATGTACTTGTTTGGATGGAATGTGTGACGCCTGTTGCAATAAAATGAGAGTAAGTTTTCAAATATGAATTACGGGAACAAATTATATTAAACAATTTATATATTTAGTATATTATATTTATTATCTTATATTTATTATCTTATGTTTATTATCTTATATTTATTATCTTATGTTTATTATCTTATATTTATTATCTTATATTTATTATATTATATTTATTAATGTTAATATATTTTTTTAATATCTGATGGTAATTAATTTTTATCTATAGTTTCAGCAGGCAATGAACTCATCGCATTCGCCGGATTATCTCGTGTCACAATCGACATCAACTGGCACGCCAAGTCCTCCTCTTCAAGTTTCTCAATCAGCAACATCGTTAATTAATCACTGTGAACGTCATTCTGACAGTTCAAATTATTACTGTCAAACTTGCAGTGTGTCCATTTGTGGAGAATGCGATCTTCGTAATCATAATGGTCATGTTACGGTTTATCTCATTGAGGCTATGGAACACGCTGGGATGCAGGCAAATCAAGTTCTGAATGAGGCTATGCACGGAATAAAAACAATAACGGATGATCTTGAAGCTATATCGGTAAGTTTCGATTTTAATAATAGAAAACTAGTTTTTGAATTTATTCGAAAATATATTTATTTTCATAGGTAGAAATTAATAATTTCAATTTATTATTCTTTAGCTGGCTGTTGGTACACTTGACGTAAGGTCAAAACAAGCAACCGATGATGTATCAATTTGTATAAAACGAATAATTTCGGCCTTGGAGGACAGAGAAAAGAAACTTCTATTGGATATTGAAAAAGCGAGAATGCTAAAATTGGCATCGTTGAAAACAAGAGATGAGGCTTTGAGAAATAGTATGGTGTTACTAACCGAGACAGTTGATAAACTAAAGAGAGGAATGGGCATATCAAAATTGACAGCAAATCCAACGGAGTTGACTGTTATAAAAGATATGGCTTCTGCGGAGGTGAGAAATTTTTTTGGAAAAGTAATTCATAAGACTGTGAAATAATTATCTCTAATCATTTTTTTTTATTATAGATCTACCGAATTCGACAAGCTCGTAGATCTTTTACGCCACCTGAGGAGAATTGGATTTCTTTTAGTGGACCAGACAGTATTGTTCTTGATGCAATTGCAAACTTGGGTTCAGTTGCTTTAAATAATCCAGGACCAATTGGAGATCGTAGAGCTCTAAAAGGTCGCGGTGGATCGTCTTCTAATTCTTCTTCTAATTCTTCTTCTGCATCTTCTCAGAATATGACATCAAGATCAACGACTCTTGCATCGATTCCTTGTGGAAGACCCATTCCGGCGAATAATTTCCCAGTTATAGTCTGGACGGAACAACACAATGTTTCAAATCGTATTGTACATATGCGATGTTTCGGCAATGATGGTCATCCGTCGGATAATTTGTGTAGACCTTGGGGTGTCGCGTGTGACAAAGAAGGTTATATTATCATAGCAGACAGATCAAATAACAGAATTCAAATATATCGCGAGGATGGAACATTCGTTAGAAGATTTGGTTCCCAAGGTTCTGGACATGGTCAGTTTGATAGACCTGCTGGTGTTGCTGTCGATGGACGTCGACGAATTATTGTCGCCGACAAAGACAATCATCGAATTCAGGTATTTAATGAGAAAATAGTTCCTCGGAGAAAGGGACCTGTCAAAAATTTTTAGATTATGTTCATGATTTGTTTGATCTCTTATAGATATTGACAATGGAGGGTGTCTTTCTTCGATCATTTGGTGAGAAGGGTACAAAAGATGGACAATTCAACTATCCTTGGGATGTGGCCGTTAATGTCGAGTGTCAAATAGTTGTGTCTGATACGAGAAATCATAGAATACAACTCTTCAGTTCCGAGGGAGTGTTTTTAAGGAAATTTGGCAATGACAATACATCGTCTCTATGGAAAACATTGGACTCTCCACGTGGTGTAGCCTTTACACCTGAGGGCGATGTTGTTGTGACTGATTTTAACAATCATCGGGTTGTTACAATTGAAGCTGACTTCAGTAATGCCAAAATATTGGGCGGCGAAGGCGGTGGGAATAAACAATTTTGCAGACCACAGGGAATTGTCGTTGACGATCAAGGCAACATGGTTGTTGCAGATTCTCGTAATCACAGAATTCAAGTTTTCGGTAAAGATGGCTTACTCAGACGTAAATATGGTTCACATGGAACTGGAATTGATGAGATGGATCGTCCTTCTGGAATTACACTTACGCCTAGTGGAAAAATTGTCGTCGTTGATTTTGGCAATAATCGCATTCTGATAATTTAGACTCACAATGAGAGTAAAAGGACGGCGAAACAGGACAATGTGAAAAAGATAAGTATGACAAATGATAATTTTAACAAAAAATGCTCACGTTTGACGTCCATTAAAATGGACGATGCAATATTTACCTATAAATTATAGAAAATGCATTCAAGACATTTTAAAATGTTTTAAAAGCATTTTTTCTACATTGAAGAAGCTTTTCATCTACAAGAAAATCTTCAATTTACAGTATTAATCAAATTTTCAATATCAATAATATTCTCAATACAAATAATTTTGTTTGGAATATTATTAATGTTTAAAATTGCATTTTATTTGATGTCTGCGTAAACTTGTCTCTGAGTCTAGCATAAAAAGAGAAAGACAAGTTTTCTTTTTTTTTATAAATTATGAATAAGTATTTAGCTATATACCTATATTTTAAAGAATTTCCAAATTTACAATAATATACTTTTCGTTCAAATTGGACAAAAAATTGGTGCTGTTGACTAAAATGACAAACATGACAGTATTGTTTTATTATTTTACGTAATAATTTTAAAAACAGGGCATATCATAATGATTAGTGAAAAAATAACGAACGAAAGAAAAAGGAAAGCGCATCAATTACCACTGTTTGCCATACTACAAATGACATTTTATTGAAAATCGCTTGTTATTATAGTATATTTATAATAATCGATAGTTTAAACTGGATAGTGTAGTAATTACTGTTTATTCCTCAATTTTTGGAATAAATTACGATTGCGTAAGATGATAATAATAATATTAATAATAATATTAATAATAATATTAATAATAATATTAATAATAATAATAGTAATAATGTTGGGCAATTTTGAAGGATCCCTTAGAATTTGTGATGGAATCAAATTTTTTAAATTGCATTTTATTGACTGCTAAGGGTTCAGCTTGCGTGACAAAGTTTTAAGTGTTTGCTCTGTAATTTTTAAGTCGATTCTTTTTTTTACTCTAGAGAAAAGATTAAATTGTAGTTATTTGAAAAAATAATCTAGAGAAATGATTTAATTGTAATTATTTGAAAAAATAATCTAGAGAAATGATTTAATTGTAGTTATTTGAAAAAATACTCTAGAGAAATGATTTAATTGTATAGTTATTTGAAAAAAAATACTCTAGAGAAATGATTTAATTGTATAGTTATTTGAAAATGTGTAGTTTTATAGTCTCATGTCTTCCAGGAGACGCTTGCATAATATCTAGACTTGTGTCCCGCATTCTGATTCTTGTCAATTTATATATATGTATATTATTATTATCTGAATACAATAATTTTAGACAATTAGATATTATTTTATTCAGTGACATTTGTGTAAAACTGGTTTTTGGTTTTACCAAAAGGATAAATACATACATGTGACACTCAAGTTACCATTGGCTCTTTCTGTGTTTAATTAAAGCAAAATGTATCTATACAGTAAGACTGAACCAAGACTGAATAAAAATGCCAAGTTTTTGTTTACTCTTTGAATGTTGTCCAACACAAGACGAGTGGTTAATGTATGGCCGCAAACAAAAATAATAATGCATCTATAGAATCATTTTGGAAAACAGAAATCTACATATTGGAATGTCTAGATGTACTTTTATGCGTTTCTGATATTCATCGTAATAGATATAACTGTTCACGTTGTAAATCTTATGAGAAGAGCCTTTTATAATATTTATTTTTTCTTTTTCAAATAGTAAAAGAAAATTAACAAAATTATGTTTCTGTAATAATTCAATATTTAAAGTGTCACTCAAAAAGTGTTGTGAATCAAATTGTTATTTTATAAATTATTCAAAACTATTTTCTTTTCTTTTTTTTTCCAATTATGTTTAGCAAATCTGGTAGTTTGATAGGAATTTTATGTTAGTAAAGAGTTAAGCTCTTTTAATGCCTCTTTATTGAAAACTTTTGATTCAAATCTAGAAAAAACATTTCTTTGAGACAAAAGAAAGCGACAATTTTTTTTCAAAAAGATTTAAATGAAAGGGCTCAATTGCAAAAAAGTAGTTGATATATTTTTATTTTATTTTTTATTATTTTACGTACTTCAATTGTATATTTTAAGTACACCAAGAATTGTAGATGATTTTTTAATATTTGTGATTTTTTCATACTGCTGTGAATTTAGTTATCAATTTGTTAGTATTTGTTCAATAATTAATAATGTCGAGGAAACTTTCTTGATGAAGATTTTCCTAAACTTTTATTAAAAATAATAATTGTCAGGAGTGTACGCAGGGGGTGTTTTTGGGGGTTTAACCCCCCTCCCCCTTGATAAAAACGAAAAAAAAAAGAAAAACATCCGAAAGTTTTTCTTGGAAAATTAAATTTTGGATATTTTTTTCTGATTGAATTCTCTGCTTGACAAAAAAAAAAATTTATTTTGTAAATGCCCCTGATTCATAAATATGGGCTTAAAAAAATTCGAGATTACTGAAAAACAAAAAAATGAAATTATTATGTGTGTGATCTCTTTCATCAACTAGTCACACTTTCCAAATGAGCCATATATAAACAGTTTTTACTTCTGCTCAAAGAACATCATAAAAACTGCTGTTTTTAGTGTAAAATACAGTCTTTACATATTTTAAGAATAGTTATGGTATATTCTTACAATCAAAATACAAATATTTTTGCATCAAAACGCCTGATAATTATGTCAAATTCCATTTTCTTGGAATCTAATATTCCTTCATACAGTCCAATATATATATATATACATATATATATCATTAATATTGTATGAAATATGAGTAGTAAAAATTTGTCTTTAAAAACAAAGATTTTTTATTAAAAATAAGATATCTCTCGTTTCTGAAGTTAAGACTTGACGAGAGAATTAAAAAAAGGCTATTCGTGTTTTTTGTATTTTTTAGTTAAGAAAAAAAAAATTGCTTCCACTGAGCCTAAAGATGCTGTGCAACGAAAAACGTATCTTCGTTTTTTATTTCTTAAAAGAAAGAAAGAAGAAAAAAAAATTTTAACAAAATCGGAGATAGAGAGAAATCAAAATGTACCTTTTTAGAAAAAACAAGAAAAAAAAATATATATATATATTTTCCGCCAGGTGCGTCTATCATTCTTTAAAATGAAAAGCGTGTAGTTTACTATTTAATTGATCAAGTTGTCGAACGATTTCGATGTACAAAATAATATGTAGAAAATAATTGCACGATTCGCTCTTTAAAATATTTTTTCTCTAACTATAAAGAATGTTGCGTCTTTTAATTATCCACATTCTCAAAAAAATTCAGAGTTTAATTGTGCAATTATTAATAGGAACGGAGGGAATATTATAAAATTGTTACAAAAAAAAAAGAAAAAAATTATGAGTACGGAAATTCATTATTAACATTAAGTTTTAAAATTAAATTTAAATATTAAGATTCAAAATTCAAAAACTGTTTTAAATAATTTTTTTCTGTCTCTTGTTATTCTCTCTTAATATAAGTATATATGGGACATATATAAATATTTATTTATATATATTCCAAGTTCCATAGATCTCAATAATATTCCAGCCATATCTATAATTTCTCTATTTTTTAATTTATCAAAAAGAACGTAATTTTTTTTAAAATAGAAAGATTGATTTAAAAATTAATCAAAATTTTAGAGAAACTATTATCCTTCGCCAAATGCGTCATTTATTCTATAAACTGTAAACTGTAAGCGTGTAGTTTTAATATTTAATTAATCAAGTTGTCAAACAATTTTTAATGTACAAACATATATAATATAGAAAATAATTGCACGATTATTCTTTAAAACATTTTTTTCTTAAATCGCTAAGTTTAAAAGATTAAAAAAAAACTCTTTCACAAAAATACAAAATGCTTAATACTCGCAAAAGATTGATCGTGCAATTATTATTGTAAAGATGAATGGATTTTTATCATTTTAACTAACATAATTATGCATCACTATTATTCGATAAATTAAAATGAATATTATTTATCCACTCATCTCGCTATAATCAGCATGATTAGTCGATAAATATTTTAGGAATGTAAAAATTTTAATAAAATGTAACAGAATCTATATTCTATAAATTCTATAGTAAAAAATGATAATTGAAAAAATGGTATTGTTAAACAATGCGGGGCCTTAAGAGGACTGTCGCCGTTTTGTTTGCGTCGCTTCTTTGTTTCGCATATATGGGACAGTAAGAGAAAGTTTATTAATAATTTTACACTATTGTAAAAAAAAAGACAAAAAAAAGAAAAGTTGGAACTCGGGGTTTAATTCATCTAATCGTGAGAATATAATTATTCCATAATGGAGAAATGTTTATTAAAAAAAAAAAAAATAAAACATTTGTTGGAGAGAGTCAGAAGATTGATTAAAAGTGCGAAAAGGAACAGGAAACGATTAAATTCTTTTTACACATTTACAAAATTAAGTGAGATTTGTTTATTTCTAAAAGTTATAGATATTTTATGGTTATGTAAATTAAGCTTATAAAAAACTACTAAAATTTTCATCATTGAAATATTGTATTCTACGACAATTTTTCTCCGAATATAGTTGATAATTATGCTGTTATTTAAAGTACTCAAAATATAATTATTATTGACATGTTTTGTTTGAATGCACAAGTTCCAACAACTATTTTGACAAATAATGCGCATTACATTTTATTATTAATTTTTAAGGATAAAGTGCGAGTTATTCATTCCTAATTTTTATATTCCAATGGAATGACAACAATGACAACTAATATCTAAATCAAGATGAATTACAAACATAAAATATGATTTAAATATTAATTCTAGTATTATTATTATTATAGTGCATAAATATACCTTTCTGTATATTGCGAAAAAAATTCACAAAACTCATTGTAACAATGTTAAAATAAACATAATGATAAAATAATGTAATTAATCTTTCTTTATTTACTTTTTCTGTATTATATCAAGGTTATTCTTTTGTTTGATCAATAAGTTTGTATTCAAATTGTACTGAACATTGAAAATGTTGAAAATATAACATTCAGAATAGGTAGTAACGGAAAAAATGAGTGCAACTCCTCAGTAAGTATTTCTTTTTTCAAATTTAATATCGATGATAATAATATTATTTTTATAATTGAAACTAACCTATATTGGGCTACAAAAGAACATTTATAATCATTTTTCAAATTTAATAATATTGATGATAGTTATTATATTTATTGAAACTAACCTATATTGGCCCAGAAGTAGTTTACACTTTTTTTCTCCTATTATTATTATCGATTATTCTCACTTTATAACAAGAAAAATTAATAAAATTGTTTCCTATTTTAGATCCAATTTGGAATTAAACGATGAGAAAGGAGTTAAAAATGTCTCCACCCTTGGAAATGATGAATCATTTGGACCTCGTATTCGTTATATAGAAGAAACATTAGAAGAAGAAAGTTCGGATGATGAACCTGAGTCTGGAAGCGATGACGAAAGCAGATATCTCAAGGAAGGTACGAGTTCAGAACTACCAGCAGAATTTTGGCACATGCAGAAGCTGATAAAGTACATGAAAGCTGGCAATCAAACTGCAACACTCGTTTCTCTTTGTCTTTTAAAGGACTACGAACTCAATAGTCGAGTAATATTTAAAATGCACCAATCTAGTATTAATTTTAAAAAAAATTTCATTAATATATATAAAAGTTCTTTTGAACATTTTAGATTATTCAGAAAGCAATTCATGAAATGGGAGGATTGGAAGTACTGGTGAATCTTTTAGAAACGAAGGACATAAAATGTCAAAGTGGATCATTGGCAGTTTTATTGAAGATAACATCGTCAGCTGAGATAAGACGTTATTTAATTGATCTAGGAATTGTAACATCTCTCGTTGAATTATTGAAACATCCAGCAAGAGATATTCAAGTATTAGCAGCCGAAACGATGGCAAATATTGCAATAATGAGAAAAGCCAGAAAGCAAATTCGCGTTCGTGGTGGAATTCCTTTAATTGTAAGAATAGTAATTCTATATCTAATATGTATATGTATTATCTTGCTAACTAACCTCATTTTTCATCGCATTTTCTATTTTCCAGAAATTTTTTTTAGCTCAAAACTAAATTTTTTCACGTTACTTTTAGTTGGACGTTATGGATGTTCCTGATACAATTCTACAATGTACAATGGAAAATCTCAATGAAATCGATAAAGAATTAATGGCAGTTGCAATTGGATGTGCAAAAGTTCTCAATTCATTGAGCAGTAGTCCAAAAATTAAAGAAGAATTGAGAAAATTTGGTGTTGTATTTTTAATGTCACGTTTTTTGAAAACTCAAAATGTTGATTTAATCATTCCAATGATGGGATCAGTTCAACAATGTGCAGATCTAGTGAGTACAACTAATTAGTAACATTAATAACAATATTAATAACTTTTCTGTCAAAAATATTTTTTATCGAAATGGAATTTTCATTTTTCCTTCTTAGAAAGCATTTAGATTGGCTTTTGAACAAATGGGCATAATTGCAGATGTTGTTCATCATTTGAAAAATGAAAATGTGAAATTAAAGGAAAATTGTGCACTCGTGATTTTTAAGTGTGCTGAGAATAAAGTAACAAGGGACTTGGTAAGAGAAGCAGGCGGTCTTGATCCACTTTGTAAATTAGTACAAAACGATCATGTTCGTAGTAATAAAAAATTATTAGCTTCTGTTACGGGTGGAATTTGGAAATGTGCAATGAGTCAAGAAAATATTATCAGATTTAATCAAAATGAATTGGTAGCTTCTCTAATTCCTCTTTTGGAAGAAAATGAAGATGAGGATGTGCTTACTAATGCAGTTGGAGCTCTTGCTGAATGTTGTAAAGATCCTAGAAATCGAGATGTTCTTAGAATAAATGATGGGATACAAAAATTGGCAAGTTAAAAAAGTATAAATTATTCTTACCATTATCGCGGAATAAAATTTCTTCTTCTCTTACAGATTCGTTTACTGAGTGCTACGTATGAACCGTTGTTGGAAAATTTACCAATGGTGATAAAAGAATGTGCTGAAAATGAAGAATGCATGGATATTATAAATGACCCTCAACATATACTAGATGGAGTTCGTTTAATATGGTCCTTATTGAAGCATCCTAGTAATGTTATTAAAATAAATGCATGTTTCGCTTTGGTGCCTTGTATTAAGTATGCCAAGGATTCACCACAAATGGTTAGAGCTTTCGTTGGAGGTTTAGAACTTACAGTCAGTCTTCTTGAGAGTAAAGATACTAGAGTTCTAAGTGCCGTTTGTGCAACAATTGCTGCCATTGCCGTTGATCCAGAAAATTTGGGCATCTTAACTGATCATGGTGTTGTTAAAAAATTAGCAGATTTAGTCAATACTGTAATTAAAAGAGATAACAATTACTTAATAATTAAAATAAATAAATAATAATATAATAAATAATATGAACTAAAATAACCTACATTATCATTTTACAGGAGGATGAGGATCTTCGTGCAAATTTAACATTGGCAATTGCCTTTTGTTGCGAATGGGGACAAAATAATTATGAATTTGGAAAATTAAATGCTGTAGCGCCTTTGGTGAATTATTTATCGAGTCAGAATAAAAATGTATTGAAAGGAGTTTGCATTGCATTCTATCATTTAAGCAAGGAGCCTTTGAATTGCATTACTATGCACACTTGTGGCGTTGTCAAGGTTCAAGTCATATTTTTCAGAAATTCCATCTCTTGAGAATATTTAAAAGTATTTGAAATAACATACATTTTTTTAGCATGTCTTGCGACTGGTTGGTTCAGAAGATTCGGAAGTTCAAATAGCAGCAGCAACTACTATTAGACATATTCGAAAATTAGCAATCACAGCTGAAAATTTCCATTATCTTCAATCCTAACCTAATTTTTTTTTTATTATTTGAACATTTGAATATTCGCAAATGAAAAGGAAAATTTACTCAGTAAAATTAATTTTATTTCTGGAAATTCTTTGTACAATACAGATTTGAGTAATAAATTAAAGCGCAGCACTCTTTATTTTATATTTGGAGAAAATATAATTCATAACTAACAGTGAATTTTACCATTTTAAAATGTTTCAATTTGTAATTACAATTTAAAATAAAAATTGCTTACAAAGAAATAAAAATAGTATAATATCAACATGTGCAAATTAATTAAAATGGCACATTTATATTTACGGAACACCCCCACAAATATCACAATAAATACGTTATCTTATTTAATCTGCTTTTTTTAGGTCTGTCAAATGAGACTTATTTTGTGGAAATAAATTTTAGGCACTTAATTCATTTTAGCATTTTTATAACTCGGCGAAATTCGATTTTGTGCGATAATCAAATGTTACAAATTTGAAATTTAAGTTTATGTGTTTGAAAAAATTTCTAATTTTAAATTTGTCTTAATTTTATTCGAAGGAATGGGTATGAAGATTTGTAAGTATTTTGCTAATTAATTTTCAAATAAAACTATATTCATTCTTAATCCTTTTTTTCAGAATATAACGTACTTGCCGCAGCTTTCTTTGCTGTAAATAAGAAAAATAATGTATTAATTTAATGCAACAAAATCTTTTGTTTATTATTGCAATGATTAAAAATTATTTTTAATAATAAAGGCAATATAATTACCTATATCAGAAGCATTGGATAACAATTTATCAACTTGTGGCTCATAATGAACAAATCTTGGACGTATAACTTTGCGATAAAGTATCAAGGAACCATTATATTCAGTTGGAGCCATCAACCAAGCGTAAAAGAGGCACTACAATAAACATGTGGATTAATTATTAAGTCAAATATAATGAAAACAATTAACTGAGGATTGTAAATTACCTTCATTAGCCAATAAAATGGGAACCAACAAACAATGTATTCAGAAAAAGTTTCAACGATGGTTAAAACAGCAAAAGTAACCCAATATGTCAACCATTTGGTATCATCATCTTTATTGGGACTTTCGAGAGCTTTCATTGAGCAATAAGCAGGATAAACAAATCCAATTATGTTGCATAATAATTGTTGTCCTACACCAATTACTAAATACAATGCCAATAGTGCCAGGCCACCTGTAATTAGATTGAAATTGAAAATTATTTTTATTATCTCAACAGTAAATTACAAAATTATAAGCTTTCAATAGGTAGGTATAAATAATTTTTTTGATTTATTGTTTCAATTAAATTACATAAAGCAGTGACTTGCACTAACAAAGTTTAGATGAAAAAAATGTCGTTGCATCAAATGTTTAGAAAATCGATTCAAAATGTGAAAATGAACAAATTAATAAGATTAAAGACCTTTGTACGAAATACATTTGCTATATATTTGGATTAATTTACAAAAAAAAAAAAACAGTTTGTTTAGGCGAAAAGAAATTTACTATTGAACATCAAGATTTAATGTTGAAAATTATAACCAACATACCTAAGAAAATATATAACCGATCCACTCCAGATTTTTGTTCAGCAAGTGCAATATATTTTGAATAAGGTTTATTTTCATCTCTCAATAATTTCTCAGTCCATTCCTTGACAGCTGAAAATTTCGACATTTTGCTTGTATTCTTATTGACTATTTTTTAAAAAATATTTATATATATCAGTCTGAAAAATTAATCTTTTATATGTACAAATTTTTCAAGGTGTAAAAATGTTAGACGGGGACACGCACATTAGTCACAGATGAGAATATAGCTTGTAGTCAGAGATCGGTAAGTAGAGAACCTCGAAATTCTTTAAAGATGCCGTCCGGAGAGCAAAAAAGACAAACAGATATTCTATCTCTTTCACTCTCATGCTGTACGTTTCCGGCAACGACGGCATCTTTAGGGTGCAATCCCATGTGAGCTGAAGCGTGAAATATTGTTGAAGTACCATAAACATGCTTTTAAATTTAAAAAATATGAACTAGCCTTTAAACAATTTGTTTAAGGTCAATGTATATAAAATACAATTTTCAGTTGTCGAAGATTTTAAATTCACGTTGCACTTAAAATTAAGTAAGTAAATTCAATTAAGTAATTTTTTTATAACTAGGCCATGAATGTGAAAGAGATTCAGATATACGTTGAACTTGGTCATTCTAGTAACAAAACGCAACGAAAGAATACGTTTTCTCCTGCGCCTACGCATTGACGGCGACATTTATTTTCAAAAAGCAGAACATAACCTCAAATATGACCGGCGGGACCGAATCATTCTCGTTCTTATCGTTTTTATCTTTACAGTTATTTAAACAATTAAATGTGAATAAAAGTGAAAAGAAGAAATGGAAAACATTCAGAAGCAAGGTTATCTCAGGGTATGTTATTTTTATTTATCACATCTTTTGAGCACACAATTATAAATTAATAACTACATACATTTTCTCTTACAAAATTTACGTTATAAAAATGATAAAAATCTATAAAGTCGTAATAAATAAAATTTTTGTTTACATTAACTAGAGAAAAGCGATCAATATATATACATTTTGAAATAAATAAGGAGCAATAAGTAAAAAATTATAATTAATTTAGTTAAAGGGTCAAACATATAATTAAATACTTAAAATTTTTCCTTTTTTACGTTTACTGTTTAATTTCTTTTACCCATTAATTTTTTTTTCTGTAAAAAGTTTGTGCAATTATTTCTTTTATTGGAATATGTATATATATGTTTCACCGTTTTGGTGTTTGCAATAATTTTTTTTCATTTGCTCGCATTTTGACCCATTTGGTTAGAACAAGTGCAATTGTTAACATTGCGCCTAAAAATGAAATGACCCCTAAAATCACAAGAACCATGAACCAACTTTTAAAACTTCCAATTCTATCTGAAATATCGCAGTCACAAATTTCCGTTTCATTTAAATTTAACACTGAAAATTCAACAGGTCTCAAGGAAATTAATTTTGTTTCTTCCATTTTAACTTGTCTTCTTCGTGTTATATTGTGTGATTTTTTAATGAATTTATAGGAAATACTGTATGTAAATTCCTGCCCATCAAAGGATCCTTTTGCGCTATAAAACTGAATTGTTAGAGAATTCCCACTTGAAATTATCGGTACCTGTAACAGAGAGAGAAAAATATTTGCATTTTAGTGGGTCGAATTTTTTCTTAAATTTAAATATATAATTTACCTGAATGTTATTAATATCAGAATTTGATGAATCGCAAAATGACCAAAGTAGATGATTCCTATTTTCGTAAATTCCATTGTAAATGGTAATTTCATTTCCCCTGCAGTAAACAGATGTTTTACTGTTATTTTTATTTTTCGAGAAATTATTTGATTCAGTCGTAATTAATTCGTCACGAATAATTCTTAATTGAATGGAGACTTTTTCTACACCTTTGCCTAAAAATTTATAAGTGCAGAATGTACCCGGTGGGTACCAATTTTGCATAGACTTGATGATTTCTCTTGACTTGTCGGAACTTTTGTAGACAAATTCACAATTTTTTTCAAAACTTGATTTTGTTTTTTCAGTTTCTTGCAGAGTTAAATGGAATCCGTTATGCATAATTGTTCCCTCGTTGCTGGCAAAAAACTCAATAATGATATTTCTTCCTCGTGATAAAATCTGTGGTATTCGACCCTCGCCGCAAAATTTACTGATTTCGAAAATTTGACCATTTATGTTTTCCAGTAAGGTCAGATAATCGCCGAAACAATTGGAATTTCCCAATTTCTCCTCTCGATAGCGTCTTGGAAAGGCTGGTGGATTCGCACTTTTTCTAAATTTACTCGAATCATTATTAAAACGAAGATTCTTATCGCGACTATTATCATTGAGTCCATTCGGTAATGGACCGTTGTTAGAGTTGAATGGATTCCACTCGCCGAAAGATAATCTCTTTTCTTTAAAATGTCGAAATCGATTAGATTCAAATGGTTTTGTTTGAAATCTAGAATCTAGGTATTTTATGTGCTTGGCTACGTTTTGTTTGAATTTATCGTTATTCAAGTTTTCCTGATTTCCATTAGTCCTTCTACCTAAGTTTACCCTCATTTTGTGTCCTTTCGTCTGTTGATATCTCTGTATATTTGAATGTATTTGAGGACCCTCCTGACTGACAATCTCATCTTCATCATCTCGTTTCGCATTTATTCTAAAAGTTCGGTTTACAGAAAGATTAATTCTAAATTTTATTTTCAGTTCGGTTTCGTAAAATTCTTATGTTTTTTCTTACAGAATACATACCTGGTTGGTTGAGAATAAATTGCTTTCGTTTTGTTTTCACCATTCTCAGATTCGAGAATGTCTTGACAGTTTTCAGTTTGACAGCCGTCTTGATGGGTGTAATTCATTAGACTGTAAAGATCATCAGTGCCACCTATTCGAAATCTACCTGCGCTTGATTCAAGGAGAATTCTGCATTTGATGCCTCGTGGATAAACGCCAGGATATCCTGGTGAAACTAAACGACAACTTCTGTGGTCATTTTGATTACTGCATTCAAGTGGACATTCACTTGTTGAGGGGCCAACGAGTCCTCGATGTCGCTCATTTGCCAAACGTAATGGCAAAATTGAATATTGAGCGGAAAATATTACAGGATTCTCAGCAGCAAATTTTGTCTCTGAATTCATCACTAGAGTCAAATTGGGACCTTTCTTCAAAAATAACCTACGAAATAATTATTCGATTCAAAATAATTTGAATTTAGGTGTTTTCAATTTTTTCGAAATATTAACATTTTTTATTACTTATTATAGGATGAGAGTTTATTACCTTGTTGTATTACTTGTAATGTGTCCGCAATAGCGTTTCGAATTGACTTCTAATTCATCTGAATTTTCAAAAAGTTGAATGAACGCTCCTTCGCATTTTAAATTTTTTAAAATACCCACTTGCAGTCTTCTTATTCGAAGTTCGATTATCTGTAAAGAAATATTAATCATTTTTGTAAGTATTTAGTATTTACTGTCTTCTTCTTCTTCTTCCTTTTTTGGGAAGAACTTTGACTACTCAGGTCAATTCTTAGTATTTACTGTCATTATAATGTTTATAACAATAATAATAATAATAATAATAATATTTTTTTATGATTATTAATAATGATATAGTAATTTTTTAATATTATTATTTATATTATTAATCAATTCATGGTATTATTATTTATTATACAGGTATATTATTATTAATTTATTATTTATTATTTATTATTTTATTATTTATTTATTTTATTATTATTATACCTGAGGATCCTTTGATGGGGCTTTAATTTGGACGATACATTTTCCCATTCGTCCGGTCCATCTAATCCATCCAACGGAATTTCTAACTGTTCGATTGCATCCTGGAAAAAATTATTATTAAAATTAGTAAGTAAGAAAAATAAAAATCGTGATGATGACAATTACTAAACGGAGATATTTAAGACTATCTTAACTATACTTTCTTATCGTTTCGAAAGATTTAGTTTCCAATTCATTGGCGGATGTCCCTTTTCGTTACGAGACGATTTATTTTTATTTTTTTAAGGTTCACGTGTGTCCTTAATGGCTATTGCATAAAATAAAGCATTTTGCGATACAGTGCATTGCATTGATAAGATGACTTTTTGCAAATGGGGGAATAAATGTTTTACTCCGTTTAACGTTAGACTCTTTTCATATAGGGATGGCCTTGTGCACACGCTATATATTTCTGGATAGAGAGAACGTTAATCCGACGACTTTTCGAGATTATGTCTGAGCCTCTCACTCTTCTTTTATTAGGGGGGGTGCTTGCCCGATACGGTTACGATCATCGCCCTAAAAAAAAAATTTACCCCCATGATAACCTTGTTAAAAAAATTCAAAGCAATTTCTTTTTGTTTCGTTATTTCAATGTTGGTATTAAAATATAAACATTGAAAGGAAAATTATTTTGTTCGCGTGAAACCGTATTTCCATCGCCATGAAAATACTTTTTATATAATATATGTATATATATATATATATATATATATATACAATGTAGAAGCGTACAATATATATTGATATAATTGGAAAAAGCACAGGCTAATGAACTGACGTCGATGTTCCAGTGAAAAAATTTTTAAATATTACAAGTGAAAAAAAACACCGAGATTGAAAATAAAAATAGTTACTTTGATGCATTGTTGAAATTTGTATTATATAAGAAAAGGAAATGACGTAATTATTTAAATGTAACATTTTGACTATTTTGACTTTTTATATATTATAGTTTTTTCTCTCTTTATACTAATGGAATTACTCCGGCAGTGGTCGCCGACCACTGAGGCTATCGAGTTTGTTGGCTAATTAATTGGCATTGATGCCGCCAATTCCATTGAAGTGAGCAAGGTTTACATCAAACCATCATATGCAAACCAACCCCTTCAGAATTTTTACATTACACACGCGCATACGTAAATATATACATATTATGAATCTCTCCAAAGTGTATATTTGTGTGTATGTCACATGTTTGCGATTTATATACACTCAGGGAAAAATTATATGTTTAAACCAAGTCCTCTACACGGAAAGAAAGAAATATTAAATTTTAAAAAAATAGTTTACAATTTAGGAACAAAATATGCCATAAAGCGAAAATTTGATATTACACTGAGAAAAAAATTTGTTTCAAATAACCAATTACAACCAGAAAAAAGAGATATTTGACTCAGAGCCTATTAAACTATTTATTTGGAACAAATAAATTCTATTTTTTGTTCAAATAAATTTTGTTTGGTTCAAATACATTTTATTTTGTTCAAATAAATTTTATTTGGCTCAAATACATTTTGTTTGGTTCAAATACATTTTGTTTGGTTCAAATACATTTTATTTTGTTCAAATAAATTTTATTTGGTTCAAATAAAACATTTCTCTGGTTGTACTTGTCTATTATATCAAATAAATATTTATACTTGGAACAAATAATTTATATTTAAATCAAATAAACTAATTGAATCAAGAATTTCTGTATTTGAATCAAATACCATTTAATTAATTCAAATAATATTTATTTGACAATAGTTAAGTTATTTATTTCTATATTTGAATCGCAAATACAATTTTTTTCACTGCACCCAGAGAAATCTTTTATTTGAATTAAACATATAATTTATTTGATTCAAATAAGTTTATAATTTAAATAAGTTTGGTAGTTTGATAAATTTTTCGAAAATTAGATCGTTAAGGAAATTTTTGTTGGAACCAAACAAATATTTGGTTGATTAAACCAAAATTTGGTTGGTTCAATTTCAAATAAATTTTTTTCTGAGTGTAATGATTGAACTTTTTCCGCGTTTTTTTTTTTTTCTTTTTCGGTTATATAAAAAAAATTTATTATATCCTTATACGTTGAATACTTGGCTTGATATCAACATATATATTTTTTTGCATAGCAACGTTTTCAAATAAGAGCACGTTCCTGAATGTTGTTGAGTCACCAAAATTACATCACATTATTATATATGTATACATACATGAATAAGAAATAATTGCTATGAACTGTATTGCAAGCTGTATTCCGATTAGATTGAACATTATACATTTTTATTCACATTTAGGTATTTTAAATGTGGACATATTAACAAATTTTTTATTTGTTTACTAAACATATTTAAAATTAACAAAATAAACAATTAAAATTTGAATTCTTTGTCTGTCGCTTAATGATGCATTTTGTTAAAAAAAAGGGTTTAGAAGTAATTTTTCCATAAACTTAATAATTGTATTTATATTCAGTTGCTTATTGTTAAAAAATATTTAGCAGAGCGTGGTTTCGATCCACGGACCTCTGGGTTATGGGCCCAGCACGCTTCCACTGCGCCACTCTGCTATCTTGGGGATGAAGTCTCAAATATTCGAGGGCAAGAATTTGATAGAAAGTTACTTTATTTCTGTACATGTGCTTTCTAAATTACTTTTCTTTATTTATTTTCTATGAAGAAAGGACATTTTCAATGCATAAAGCATGCGAACCAAATAATATTTATTTAAACCAAATAATATTTATTCAAACCAAATAATATTTATTTGAATCAAATAAATAGTTCAATAGGCTGTGAGTCAAATATAATATATATAAATATAATAATATCTTTTTTCTGGACGTATTGTATGTTTTGCAATGACAGTTAAATTAGCTACTACAGGTAAAAGTTTGCATATCCATATTATATAAACAAAATGAGTTTTCCTCTGTGCTTAAAAAAGCAATATTGATTATAAAAGTTTACTGTTGTCTGATGTTAAAGTGCACAGAATCATTAGAGTTTTTTTTCCATAGGACATACATGAAACAAGATATTCAGTGAGAAATGAATATTCATTTGCCTCTCACTCTTTATATGACAGGAAATAATTGAGGAGAAAATAATCGGTGCGTACGTATGTAACCTCACGCTTGTAGTGTTCCTCCCCCTCCCCCTTTTTTTCGCAATAACGCAGCATTCATATTTATTTGGAAACCGCGTTAAAATTCTTATCTTCTAACAAATTAAATATGTACGAGCACCCAGTGAAATGTTTTATTTGAACCAAATAATATAATTTATTTGATTTAAATAAACGTATATTTATCTCGGAGTCTACTAAACAATTTATTTGTTTTAAATAAAAAATTTTATTTGAACCAATAAATAAAATTCATTTGGAAAAAATAAATAGGACTCTGAGTCAAATTTATCTTTTTTAGAGGTGTGCAAATTTCTAAAATTCGATTCTCTCCATAAGAATTAACATGGGCTCGGTTTGAATCGAATTTCGGGTCAATGCAAAATTCGAGTTTTTGCACAGCTCTATAATCTTTTTTCAAAGTGTGTGCACCTATAATTAGGAAAAAATTTGATTTCTATAAAATGTTTACCTCTTGCAATGCAGAAATGAGGGATGATCAAGATAAGATATAACACAACGTTCCATTTCATCTTATTCCTTATTCCAAATAACATGAATAGAATATCCTGCAGCTTATTCACTCGTCCTCTAATTTTCTCTTCTCGTTACCCTTCATATTTTTCTTCTTCATTGGCTTCCCTCGGCTATACTATATAGGAAAAAAAAACCCCTATTTTGCGAAGAAGGTCGTGCCGACGTGTCGCGAGAGTTAGGAGGGTGCTTATCACCTGCTAGATAACACCTGCAAAACAAACAGAGACCCAGGTATAACACTTTCGTATAATTAACCAGTAATCTCGAGATGTCGGGAAACGCGATTTTCCCGCTCCGAGAATTTCGCTATTTTTCATCGCTCTCAAAATTACATGCTGTTAAATTTATAAATAATAATAATAGGCTATGTACACGGGAAAAAATATAAAGTAACTTTTATTATTTTACAAAGTAAAATTTGCAACTGTCTGGAATTTTTGTCACTTTTTACTATTTTCGAAGTAAATTTTACTTCACTAAAATTTACTCTCCGAAAATATAGTAAAAATTGACAGAAATTCCAGACAGTTCAAGTTTTACTTTGTTAATAGTAAAAGTTACTTTATATTTTTTTCGTGTATAAATAATTTTTGTTTAAAACATTAAATTAAATAAACTGTTATAGTGAAGTAATAATTTCTGTAAAATTTAACTATAAATTTCTGTATAATCACAGTAAAGTTGAAATTATCAAATTTATCTTTTGTTGTGGTTTTTGTTTCTTTCTTACATTTGTTTATTAGTTTTTTTAAAGCAAAAAAACTGCGAATTTAATTAATAACTATAGATACGCATCTGTATGAATGCTAAAGTATCTCTTAATAAAAAGAAAGAAAGCAAATCCCCCACTAAAGAGAATAATATTTTTTACTTAATAGACTCCCATAAATTTTGCAAAATCCGCATGAAGAATAGGTATGGGCACATGTGAACATAAAGTAAAGTTTTTCTTTCCATTTTAAACTATATCTCATGTCTTATTATACATGTACAATGGGACACATTTTTTAAAAAAAACAAAATTCATATTAAGTGATGCCATATAATTATATATTTTAAAATGGATAATTTTTTTATAATATACGCGCAATAATGTCAATATTACAGTGATAATTTATTCCTCGAAAAATTGAAAATCTGAAAGGTTTTGCTGTTGTATTATAAAATAAATGATCTTGCAAAGTATATACACGTTAGATTGAAAAGTTTTTGGGTCTATTGTGAAACGATTGCTTTGGTTTGGATTTATCGTGGTAACTGAAAAGAGCATTTATTCCTGAGGGAGAAGATATATACATATATTTATTTAAAAAAAAAAAAAAAAAACTTGACAGAGTATAAAATATCTATAAAAGTTAATAACTTGTCGATTTTTAGATTAATTTAGTTACTCCGTTTTCATTATAAAAGAAAAGAATTTTTTTCGGATTGGAATAATTTTGAATGTTTAATTTCGTAACATTTTATAATTATGCCTTTGTAAGTTTACAACTTTTTTCCTTTTCGTTTTTAATATTTTTTTTAGATAAAGTTTCCGCATCTAAAAAAAACCATTAAGAACTTAACACTTCTCTGCATAAAAAAAAGTATACAAAAAATCTATCAAATCGTGACCTGTTTTCTTAAAAGTTTGTATATCCACAAAGAATAAACTTTGTATTTTTATCCCTCTGAACGAGATTAGAAAAGGATTATATTGACTCAAATTTCTTATATATATAATGTATTTATTATAGTTGATCCAAAGTTTTACGGACAACATAATCTTTGTGCACAAGTTTTGAATATAATTAATATAGATTTTACAAATTACAATTTACATTTTAACAAATTTCGATTTCTTTTTTAGGAATTTCGTATATTTTTTTCATCCTTGTCAAAACAATGAAGCATTTTTAGAATTTTACACTTGTTATAGAGATAAATATAGAGATAGTCTAACAAATTTATCTAATTAGTTTACTGATTTTACAATATTTCTAAGTGGCTGGATAAGTTCTTTTATATATAGAGAGATGTCCATTAGCGGTGAATTAAGAGTATTGGGTGCAAGAGATGAGGTCTCTAAAAGCAATTGCTTAAAATATCCAGAAGTCCCCCCCTCCTCTCTCTCTCTCTCTTTCTCTGTTTTTTGTATAAACCAATATATTAACCAAATGTACAAAAGAATGTACGTACATTATTAGATAAATTTTTCATCTACTATATTGATTTTTTCGTTTTCTTTTTGCGACGGAGCATTGCGTAAACTTAAAAGTATCAAATTGATACCAAAAGTATCAAATTGATCCAAAAATTTGGAATCAATTTCATACTTTTGATACTTTTTAATATTTTTACCAAAACTTTGGAATCAATTTGATACTTTTGATACTTTTTGATACTTTTTCTAAAAATTTGGAATCAATTTGATACTTTTGATACTTTTTCCAAAAAATTTGGAATCAATTTGATACTTTTGATACTTTTTGATACTTTTTCTAAAAATTTGGAATCAATTTGATACTTTTGATACTTTTTGATACTTTTTCTAAAAATTTGGAATCAATCTGATACTTTTGATACTTTTTGATACTTTTTCCAAAAAAATTTGGAATCAATTTGATACTTTTTGATACTTTTTCTAAAAATTTGGAATCAATTTGATACTTTTTCCAAAAAATTTGGAATCAATTTGATACTTTTTGATACTTTTTCCAAAAATTTGGAATCAATAAGATACTTTTGGTATCAATTCGATACTTTTATGTTTGAGAATATAATTTTTGTTGAGATTTTATTTTCCCTTTTTGGTTATAAACTTATCTCTGGCAAAATTGCTATATGTCACCTGGATTCTGGATATATATACCTATATAATTGTTTTCTGCTTTTCCGGATCGTTAAGTTTTTTGCGTATGGTCTTAAATCCATGGCTTCCACTGAAAGATGGCTTAAAAAGAAGCTCTTAAGCCAGTGGAATAATGTGCTCAAAGAGCTCGGTCCTAATCACTATAAAAGAGCCGAAGAGAATAGGTATTATCAATGAATAATGGAGAATAATTCATCCCTGAGTTTACAAGATATCTTTCAATTCCATTCACAATTTCCGACACAAATAATACTTAATTGATACAACGTTGTGTGGTAACTAAATGTCATTCTTGATTCTCAAAACCCGCAGGTATAATATTATATACAAAAGTTCACCTAAGCCTGAAGGACATAATATATTATCATCAGAGTGGAAAACTCTTTCAAAGAAATGTACATAATTGACAACCTGAATTTTTTTGCATAAAAATAATTTTTCCTTTTGTTTTATTATCTATATATATTAAATATAGAAGAAACTGTCGGTGAATTATTATTTTCTCTTAACGATGATTTATTTCATCTCATATTTGTAAGATTATTTTCACTTTTTATTATTCGAATTTGTTTTAATCTGTACGATTTTATTAACTGATAATTTCATCTGTAACTTGCTTTTGCGATTTCACAGCGTTAGTTGTAGCTTCGGGCTAAGGGGAATGTTTTCGTATGTATGCTATATAGTGGTTGTAAGAACATGGGGTTTGTAAGGGTTTCGCCCCCGGATATGACATCCAGGGACTTCTTTTTAATTGTTTTATTCTTCACGTCTACGTGAAAAAGAGAGGAAAGAAGAAAAATCACACAGAAGAAAAAAAAATTGTTGCTATGTAGTTTAGTCGCATATGTTAGAGGCGAGGAAAGTTTCTCTCTTTCTTTAATGGGGCAAGTTTGTTTCCGTAAGATACAGAAGCGGATGAACAAAAAGAAATGATCTCAAAATCTCTTTGATAATTAAAAATTTTATGGACACTTGAAATATTGTCGAATATTCCTCTATATTGCAATGTGTTGGAATACTAAAAATAGGACCAACTTGAAAACAGTATGAACTGTATAAATTGTATAAACAGTATAAACTGTTTGAACCGTATAAACTGTATGAACCGTATAAACAGTATAAAACAGCATAAAACAGTATAAAACAGTATAAAACAGTATAAAACAGTATTAAACAGTATGAAACAGTATAAAACAGTATACATTGTAAGAAAAAGTCATCGCAATTTTTACATACATGCAGGAAGAATGCTTTTTCCAGCTTTTTATCACTAGAGCCTTAGGATACCTAACGTTTTGTTATACTATATGTATGAATGATTCTTCATCTTTTGTAAGTTTCTATTCTTTGTCTTAAAGAAAGGCCGACTACGGATTAAACGAAGCGCGATTCTTTCTCGGTCATCTACCTTCTGGGGGAATTACTAGGATTGGGTAACACGTCACTTGCCTTCGTATATAGGAATGATAAAAGGGGTGGAACTTGGTATACGCAAGAAGTAAATCCGCAAGGTATAAATAGTGTGATGCTCTAAATGTCTCTTTCTTAATTTATTCCAATAAATCTGCTTAAACCAAATAGGTTTTTCCTTTTAAGAACAATAGACAAATAAGTATATGTCTGAACCAAGCAAAATTTTTATTTGTTGTGTCGTTATATTTCATCTGTAGGTATATTTATTTAAATAGAAATTTATTTTAAAGAAATTTATTTTAAAAGCCTAACAGCAATTTTCGAACAAAGTACCTAAATTTTAAATACACGAAATAGAATTTATATCTCATGAAAATATGTTGTAGTAACTCATATTGGAAGAGGAGAAAAGTATATAACAAAGGCAACGAATATATATCTATATATAGTATTTCATTGCGCATGAACTACATAGAAAAAGAGAAAATCACCGCAAATGGCTTCTATTGTGGTTGATTAAAGATAAATTAAGATCTCAGGGCACAAAGCAGTTGCTATATCGATAAGAACAAGATGAAATTGAACCTATGTAATTACACTTCCCTTACACATGCGTATAGCTGTTTGTGTATAAAATGGGAAATTTTTCTCATATGCTGTTACTGATTATAACAATAACAAAAAATCGGTGTGTGATGGAGGCTCTAACGGAAGGTTCCTGAAAACTTCATGGAAGTTATTAGAATTTCCGCCCTAAAGAAGCTTCCACCTGAAGCTTCAGGAGAACTTCCACTTGAAGGTTTAGGAGAAGTTCCACTTGAAGCTTCAGAAGAACTTCCACTTGAAGGTTTAGGAGAAGTTCCACTTGAAGCTTCAGAAGAACTTCCACTTGAAGGTTTAGGAGAAGTTCCACTTGAAGCTTCAGGAGAATTTCCACTTGAAGCTTTAGGAAAAGTTCCACTTGAAGTTTTAGAAGAACTTCCACTTGAAGCTTTAGGAGAATTTAGTATTTACACACTAGTTCACTAGAAGCTTTAAGAGAACTTCCACTTGTAGCTTTAGGGTAGCTTTCCTGGAGGTTCCAGTGGAAATATTCTTTCAGGTTCCCTGAAGTTTCCTGCGGAAGCTTCCCTTGTTACTCCAGTGGAAGTTTCCTTTGAGATTCCATGAATTTAGGAATTTTTAGGAGCTAGAGTTCCATAAATAATTTATTATTTTCGCCAATTGGAGTAAATATAATTGCGATCTTTATCAGAATCAAATTTTTCGTTTTTGTTTTAAATATTCTTGATGTTAGGTAATGTAAATTAAAGTTAGCAATGCTGAATATTGTTGCCTTTGTGAATATTGTAAAGCCTCAATATTGTTGGCTTTACAAATCGTTTGAAATAAATGCAATTTCGGTCAAAATTTTGTTTCTAAATTTAAATCAATCTATAAATATGCATAAAAGTCGAAAATATGTTTAGTAACATTTTGTTGTTTCAAGGAGTTCGATATTCTTGAAAGTAGAAGAAATCTTGTTTGGTCAGACAAATGCAGAAGGTTAACAAAATCATATATATCCTATATTACTTGTATATTTTGTATTTGCAAAAATTACAAACTTCCGTTTACTTACTTTTTCCATTTGATTTCGACTAGTCCAGAAATTTATTTTGTCACAAAGGAACATAATAACTGTATTATAGATTATTTAGGTATAAAAAATCTTCAACTTTGATCCAAATTGCAAATTCACTTTTGCAAATTAGCAAAATGTTATCAAACAATATATACAATCACACTGTAATCTTTCACTCTTTCCTCTTTCAGTTAAAAAAATCCTACGGTTCAAAAAAATTAAATTTTTGTATCTACTTTTCAAATTTTTTTCATTTTTTAAGTATCACACATCGGTATTTTCAATTCAGTTTTAAAAAATAAACAGTTTTTGAGAAAACAATCGGGAGAATATTTTTAAACTGCTTTTTGAATAAATAAAATTTTATAACTTATAATTTTATATAAAAGTTTTTATTTAATATAATTAAAAAACTGTTTTTGCTTCAGTTATGAGGCAGTTGTTCTTGAGTAGAACAACTATTTTTTTATATATTAAAAAATTTTTTTAGTATATATATATATATATACTTTTTATTGAGAAATCGCACGTGTCACGTGAGATTATTGGCCCTTATGAACAATTTTGACGAATCTTCATCTATGACGCGTCGCGCACTACTGGAAACAGTTTGTTTCCACCATCCTCTCTTCTGATTTTCTCCCACCATCACAGCATCCAGGTCTCGAATCTTTGAAATACGCAAGTCTATAGCACAAAATAGGATGAATCTTCCAATATTTTTAATCTAATATATAAAAATTTTTATGAAAAAAAGAAAAAATGTTTTACTTCCTTAATATAAACTTATTGTATATATTAATGAAGTTAAATTATAATTATAAATGTATTTATAATGCTTGCGAATAAAAAAATAAACGTACGTAATATAATTTTTTTTTTATTTTGAATTTTATATATAAAAAAATTTATCAACAGACCTTTAGATTTCTATAGCGTGTAAAAAATACAAAAAATTTTTTAAAACTCTTTATCAAAATGTATATATAGATTTGAAGCTTTTAGAAGCTTTTATAAGCGCATAAAAGAGCTTTTTTTGTGCAGGAATTACCCTGAAAATTCCAATAGTTCTAAAACAAATCAGTATATAAAAAGAATATTTGACCAAATATTCAAATGGAAAAGTGACAAAATATCATCTGGAAGTGATTTCAATGATGGAATTTTATAACTCGAGATTATTTAAATAATAATTTTAATAATTATTTAAAATTAGGTTTATAAATAATAATTTTATGTTACTAAAGTTCCGAATATTCAAATGAACGAAAATTGATTATTTCTACTTTTCAAGATTAAATTTAATTATAGTAATTTTGCGTGTAATAAAAAATTTAATTAAAATTAATTAATTATTAATATTGGTAATACATTTAAATTAAATTAGTTATATTAAAAAATTAATAAATCAAAAAATTACAAAGTTTTAAAATATTTAATCTACGTTTCTGTTTATTATTACAGTGAACAATTTTTTTTTTGGAAATATTTATAAAAGGGAAAAATATTTCATTCATTTGAACGTTCACAATTTTTGAATTACTTTTTTTTTAATTATTCTAAAATGAAATTTTAGTTTTTCCAGTTTTATGTTTTAAAAAAAGATTTCGAATTCAACGATGATTTTTTTTTTTTTTTTTTTTGAAAAAATGTGAAAACTTTTGGTGTTATTGTAACCTTCCTTCTTAGCTAACATACCTGTAGAGGTATCCAAAAGTCAAAAAGCGATAAATAACTGACTATATACATTCAACCGCGAAAATAGGGAGGAGTTCGAGTGGTACTTTTGTCAGGATATTGAATGAGAGTTTATAATAAAGGAAAACCGAATTCTTGAGAAGGAATATTTTCAACAAAAAAAAGAAAGAAAGAGAAGAGATTCAGGTTGACAATATACGAACAGATGCATAACAGGGGTAATCGTTTCAATTCAATTCGATTTGAAGAGGAAGTCTATATAAACCGAAGATCATAAATATTGAAAGTTCAAGAGGTTAATTGATGAAAGCCGACTTATGATATGGTTTGTTAAATTTTGGTTTTATCAAAATGGGAAAAAATGTTTGATGACGCTATAATTCAAAGGCAGGGTACTTATTCAGAAAGGTATATTTATAACATTGTGCCCAGTCCGTGTGGAAATTGAAAATCGGTTCTAACCGGGTTCTATCTATTTTGCCTTTTTATTAACTAGGCCCTATGTTGGCAATGTATCTAGGTCCTAAAATGTTTTTTTCATGCAATTTCAGCCAGGTCCTAAAATATTTTTCGATACAATTTTAGCAAGGTCCTAATTAGGACTTTGCTAATTCTGAATAAAGCTTTTAGATTCTGATTTTAAATATACTTTTAGGAGCTGTATGGATAATAAAAATTAATAATATCTTGACATCAAATGATTAATATTAATTTTATATTAACTTATGTGTAAGTGTAGAGGAAAAAGTATGTAGAATATATTCAATCTCTGTTTGAAAATCAAGAAAGTAGGAACAGACGATAAGTTTCGCAAATCGACGATTAATTTTCAACAAATGGGCATTGAAAGCGCACGTAATACTGTGACTCAGGAGGAATGGGAGTTTTGGCCTTTTTTCGAAGCTTTGGAAAAGAAAAGCAATAAATTTGCCACAGCAAATCGGACCACGATGCAAAATCGTGTTTGGCAAGTGCAATAAAAGTACCATTTGGTGCACAGACTACCCCTCAGGATTTGTGCGTGCTCCGAATATAATTTATGGCAGTTGAAATTTTCTGGAGGGGTCCCTTAGCTGGTGCTAGGTATGTGTAACAACCCTTAAGTTTTCCTCATCGTCCCTTACGTGCACTTTGAAGGCCGCATCGGTCATTCCTGCTTTGTTTTCTATATAACGATCCTTTATTATATATGTTTTAACCTTTTGATATAAATGCATCGTTAACATATATATGACTGTACCATCAGGATTAAAATATGCGAATCTCGATTCAATTTACACTCTTTGAATAAGCATTGAGAATAAACAGTGAGAATAAACATTGTTAAGAGTCATATTTTCAATACTTTATCTATTGTAAGATTTTATTCAAATTAGAAAAAATTGTTGTATTTTTCAGGTCGGGAACTTCTGCAGTTGTGACACAAATCTATAACGGTGAGTCCTTTCTTATACTATTATTATTAACAAGATGCTTTTAATTTTTAAACTTGTTTGTAGTTTCGAAAATTTAGAGAAACAATAAGGGAACGATTATTTTTTTTAACGATTGGATCATACAAAGGATCATTCAGTTTCTGTTGATAAAAAATATCGCGTGCATCTAGGATGATATATACATATACAGATCGGTTTTTTGATCCAAAGGTTCGATTTTTACAGAACTGGACATTTTTATGGTAATTTTGAAAACAGAAATATTAGCATTGAACAAGTAGAAATTTAATTGTTGTTTGTCTAATGAAAATTCAGTTCCTGCTAATAAAAAATATCGTGCATCTGTCCAGGGTGGTAATGGATGGGCTACGCTGCAGCTGCAGTAGATGATGCTATTCTTTGGTCCCCATATAATATTGAACTATGAACCTAATGATCGCTTGTTGTAGTGGCTGTTGAAAATCTGTTCGTTACTAGCAGCACATTAACTTCACTGTTATAGAGATAGCAAATATGATCATAAAAATATATGTTCTCGTGAAAATAATAACCCCATTTTGGAAACATTTGCGGTGTAGGCAAGTTTATTTAAAAAAAAAATCAAGGCCCGAAATCGAATCTGCAAATATTGCTTGGAAACCGGTGTAATTTTTCAAAAATAGATGAGGTTAAATGGGGTTTTTTTTAGAATTGGTTTGCGAATGAGAGCGCAGGTGAACACAAACTATCAAGTTTGCTGGACCATCATCACACGTTCAAATCCTTTAAGATCCTCTCTTTTTTTCGGGGTTGGAGGGGGACATTTATATCCCACGTGGAAATCGCGTCGTATGGTTTGACTCGTATATTATATTCTTTCTCAGGACGTGACTTGTTTGTAAAGTGTGTCAAAAATAGGGTAAATCGCTTATCAGATGGTGTTTAGATCTTTCGTGGAGTATACATATAGAGTAAAACTCAAATACTTGCAAATATACAATATTTACATTAAACATTTTTTGAAACAAAAATGTTTAACAAAAGTAGTTGTATAGTCGGTAATGATCGTTTCGGTTGAGACATTTGGAGAATATTGTGCGAGGGCGCAATATGGTTCATGAGAAATGGGTTTTTTGGAATTAGTTCAGAAATCAGGATGAAGAAACATGGTGTGCGTGTCTTGTGAAAAATGAGAGCACTCATGGTCCTTTATTAAGTAGTCTTTGCCCTCTTGTTCGGCATTGAAGGGATGGAGTATAACTTTCATAATACCATTTGTCTTTGCAGGGGAATCCAAAATTTCGCAAAGTTTACCTCCGTCTACTAATGTATAGCTATCATTTGCCAAATTCCCGCACGTTCAGACAAGTTTGATTTCATGTCAGTGCATATCTATTTTTTCCAAAAACAATAACACATTTCGTTCTGTTCCTTTTTTTTGTTCAATAACTTTTATCATCAATTTTCACTTTTCCATTCGCACCCCTAGTAGTTTTTAATAGATTAGAGGAACACGTTTTTACCCCAAATATTTTTTTTCTCTAATTTCATGACTAGCAGATGGTTTGTTTGATTGTCAAGAAGCATTAAAAAATGTACCATGAAACGACATTTTAAGGGCATGTCAAAGTCGTACCACTTTTTTCATAAGTTTTATGTAAAAATTGGATCGACTTTGACATGCCCTTAAGGATCATTTAAGGGCATGTCTCGTGACACTTTTTTCCATTTTAAAGTTTGAATGAGAAGAAGACTTACTTGAGTTTGAAGCTTTATGTAAAAATCGAAACGACTATGACATGCCCTTAATGATTACTGTCAGTTTAAATTTTGAGCTTTATATTTAATATATATTTCGCAGGCACAAAATAAACTTACAGTAAGATCTGTTTTATCTTATGGTCAATTATGGTTTTAATTTGAAAATAAAATTGATTTTTAAAACTTATGCCGGTAAAATCG
Source organism: Leptopilina clavipes (assembly GCA_001855655.1). Classification (NCBI taxonomy): domain Eukaryota; kingdom Metazoa; phylum Arthropoda; class Insecta; order Hymenoptera; family Figitidae; genus Leptopilina; species Leptopilina clavipes. The sequence goes on from JUFY01035107.1 coordinate 127,721, forward strand.
ATAATTACACTCGGTTGTCATCTGATGGTAGACCTACGAAACATAAGAAAGAAGTTGTCTTTACCAACCGAACAAACTATTTATCATCGAATTTAACTCCTATCGGTAATAATCGACTGTTGGTAATTAACTATTTTTATTTTTATTATTATTTATTGTCCACATGTAAAAAATAGAAGAAAAAATGAATCAAATAACGAATAAAATGTGTTTTTAACACTCACATTTAAGTTATAGACTATAAATTCTATACATTCATTTATATGCTATTTCTTTTCCTAATATATAGCATCAAGTCGTTTTTTTTTAAATTCTTGACAATGATGGCTTATGATAATAGCTTGCGATATAAACTGAGATTGTGAAATTGAGAATGAGCACGAGTGCCACAATATAGCGGTTCTACCATATCCATAATACCTATGTATATATCATATAACTATATACAAATTCTTAGAAAATCTATTTTTATAATAAAATTTTATAAAACAATTTTTTTTTCAAATTACTTTTTTATACATAAAGTATTAAAAATATACAAACAACGTGGAAATGCAGTTATCTTCAGGAGAAAGTGATTTTTCAGTATTTTAAAAAAATTCTCCAGTTATTAAAAAGACAATTTATTAACAAATATTTCTTGGATCCTAATATCTTAAGGCCATGACAAAGTCGATGCGATTTTTCCATTGAGCTGAAATAGAAAAATCGCATCGACTTTGACATGGCCTTAACAAATGAAAAAAAGTTTAAATATTGTTTTAAAAAAATTTTGAAGCAACTTTAAATAAAAAAAAACCTATTTTAGAAATTTTGTTACCTATATTAAAGAATAAAAACAATTAAAAAGGTTTTGTAAATTTTCTATATTGTATACATATATACGATATATAAAAGATTTTTGTATCTTGCTCTGAAAGTTTCGAAGAAATAATGACCGCCTTAGGGAAGTATAAATCGTGAAACGTGTGTACGATATCGCGACTCGTGTGGGTGCGGCTTTATGGAGCGCGCTGGCCATTGTTATGGATCAAAAGAGAGCAAAAAGTATTAAAAATCCAAGAGGAAGGAAGGCGCGCCAATGCCAACCTGATCACAAGTATACTCAACTCTATTGTAAGCAGATCAAATTTATGCAGGGTTCTCTCTCGCTGGCCAAACTCTCTTCGATTCTATATGTAGAGCCACTTCTCCTTTGTCTTTTATATATACAACAAACACACTACTTTTTATTTCTCTCTGGCATTTTTTTTTTTTATCCAATTATAAACACAATATATATAAATGTAGGAATATAAAGAAAAAATCGCGCATTCTTTTTATTCATTGAAAATACTTGAATTATTAAATATACTTAAATTGCTCCTATATCTATTATTAGGCAGTATCGTCATTTTAGATAAGGAACAAAAAAATATGCATTCGCGAAATTTGAAACTATATAAGAAACCAAAGCTTGTCTTGAGATATAAATATTATATATAGTGATTGTGAATTATATATACATATATGCAACATTGCTCTGTGTGTTTGTCTCGTACTTTAAATTTATGTTCTTGGATTGAATAAGCAAATATTTTATATTATCCAACTGCAAAAGTTTAACCTGTTTTTTTCACATTGTGCATTAAATTAACATTTCAATTTTTTATAATTTTAAATTCTAATTGCTGAAACAAAAAGTCAGTCAAGAATTTACTAGAACAATTATGTATTTTTAACTAATTCAGAATTAGAGAGATTCTTTGAATTATAATGCTGCAGATGATAGAATTATTTTTTATTGCACGAGCCTCTCGCAACGAACTGTTGTTGGTCTGTCGCTGAACGCAGTTGATTAAATTTCAGAAATTAGTCGAGCTTACTGACTTTCGGGTTCGTGTTACACTTGCAAGGATTTATAAAAAATATTGGTTTACACGTATACAAGTCAGAAAGATTCATCTTTAAACACAATATAGTCGGAGGGATTTGTGTCTCGATTTATAAAAATGAGGTTTTATTTGTAGAAATAATCGTTTTGCATTTCGCGCCTGTTATTAAAAAGGTGACAGCAATATTGCTCTAATATTACCATAATATTTTTCTTAGATTATTGATACAAATGCAAATGAATATAATGTTAATAAGTTTGTGACGAAGAATGTTAGGCATTCATGAAAAAATATTAATTATGTAGTTTAAGGTTTTTAGTACATATATGCATAGACTAGAAACGATATCTACTCTAAATATGCTTTTGCATTTCAAGTGAAAGGAAATAGAATTTTGCAACTTTGCAGCACCATTAGCGGTATCTGTATATTTTATCTACTTCCTTATATAATGTGTAAAACAAAGACATTATCTACAGTATTTATCTTTTTCATTTCAAAATTACAGTCGCAGAAAAAAGATATATGACTCAGAACCTACTAAACTATATTTATTTGATCAAAATAAATTTTATTTTCTTTAATTTCTATAGTTTTGTATGAAACTTTTGTATCGATTGATATAAAAATTAAGTTTTAGGCTCAAGATGAAGTAAAATGATAAAATGATGGGATAAAATGATTTAGTTTTGATAATAGAGAAGATTCGGATGACAGAGCTTCGGATAATCGCAAGGTTCAACTGTATCAATGCACTGAAGAAATTATATAAAGTTTCTATACTATTTACAAAGTCAAACCATAATATAATGATATGTTTTAAAAATTCGAGAAACCTGTAAGAAATCTCGAGTGAAATTCGATCGACATTCCATTTGATGGTACCATTTTTGACGGCAGATACTGCACTCATTTAGATTTTGTTTCATTAAAGTAAATATAATATGAATAATGATAATATAATCATCATTTAAAACTTGTCCTCGCTTGTGCATTTTGAGTGGAATATTTAAAAAGGAATTCTGTTCAGCAAACTGCACATGTACGGACATATAAAAAATGAGTTATCCTGAGTCCAGATGTTTCTGTTAAAAAGTATATTTCTATTTTTTGTTTTTTACATGTTGTTATATACACTTTCGTTCCCACCAATCTGTCCTTCATATCACGCCTTTACTCTACAGGAAATATATACTTTTGTAAGAACTGCAGACCAAGTTCCTTTTAAAATTTTTTTACTGCGTCTTTTAATTATACAGAAAAAAAAAGTTACTAAAACTATAACGTCACTTTAAAGTACAATATGTGGCATTTTAATTAAAAGGGCATATTATTCTTTAAAAGTAGTAGACGTAATTGCTCCAGTACAAGATTTTACCAACGCATATTATAAAAGAATATTTATCAAATACTGATTCGCAAATAAACTGAAACTATTTCACGTAGTCAGAAAATTTTTCTTACGTCTCTTTCTTTCTTCTTTTCTAAGTAAAAGCATCACTAGAAGGTGATCAGCAGAAAAGCATGAACCTTGCCTGAACGAGTAACCTCACGAGTAGGTACATAACGGTTCTTCTTCTTATTTGCATCTCCTAGATGAAAATTTGTTCCAATCAAACACAAGTCATTTTTTTACTCTTTGTCATTCAAGTATTTCAGAATATCGTGAGTTTTTTTCTAAAATTATTATTTTCAGATAAACTTGTGCAAATATGACATTCACATATATGTGTAAAAACTACAAATGTGTGTTAAAATCTTAAAATACGGGCAGATAAATACCTATTTATTGAAATAAGAATTAAATCCCTATGGTACCTATGTATGTTACTACTTGTTTGGTCACGAGAGTAGAATTTTTCAAATATAAAAAAAAGTAACGCGCGAACCAATTACAGTCTCGACCTTGGAGGGTTTGATCCAACTGCGGAAGGTAACCTTATAAGGTTAGAGAAAAGGGTTTTGAGCTGGTTTCCTGGAAAAATTGGTGTGCAAGAGAGCTCTCGCACGTTGACTGCTTCTTTCATTCGATTCTTTGAACCGGTTCCGTCCAGGTCTTTGCGAATCCTTTTGGTAAAAAGTCATCACATTATTCCAATACATGTTGCAAGAACTGCATCAAACCACGTCCAATACATATTGAAAAGTTCGTTTTGCAACCGCGTTTGGAACCCATTTGCAATTGAGGACTTGACGATTTTAGACCATATGTACTTTAACGCAGATATTTCCATTTTTGTTACATTTAATTATATGTATCACTCTAAAGCAAACTTTACGGAAAATACTATACACTGTAAAAAATCTTTTTGGGAATTATCCATCTACAAACTGTATTTGTACCAAAGACTGTAAAATTGTCGCATTAAATCAGGTTATGTTGCCACATTAAATGCAGGACTTTTCCATTTTCTGTAAAATGTGCCACTTTTAAACTAGGTAATAATAATTTTTGTATATATATGACATAATATTATTACCTAGTTTAAAAGTGGCACATTTTACAGAAAATGGAAAAATCCTGCATTTAGTGTGGCAACATAACCTGATTTAATGCGACAATTTTACAGTCTTTGGTACAAATACAGTTTGTAGATGGATAATTCCCAAAAAGATTTTTTACAGTGTAGCAAATGATTCATTAGAATAATTTTTTACAAACAGAATGTTTTGCCGCGTCATTTGTTTCTAATTCAACTGTTTTTGTCAGTTAAACAAAATTTACTCAAAATATACTGATTTTTATTCAGTAACATTTTGTAACATTCTATAAAAATGGATCTGAAAAGCAGATCTGATTTATTGGGAAAAAATTTAAATACCGAATCTATTGGCAATAAGGATATTGAAAAAAAGTTAGCGGTAAGCCATTGAAATATACATATTATAATTAATTGATTTGTATTTTTTCAAGTTATTTTTTGCATGGCAAATTTGAAACTAGAAAGATAGTATCCAAGTTTTGTACCATGTTAAAAGTATTTGAAGGCGGGTGCTATAGAAAGTTGAAAAATATACAAATATCGCAAGTGAGACTTGAAAGTTTCCCACAAACTTGTGTAATATGCACCAGAATAATACACGCGTATAATAATTATTCATTAAATGAGTCAAACTCTATAAAAATGTGCACTCTATAAAAAATGCACACTACAAAAATGTGTTACTAAAGAAAAATTAGAATATAGTAAATATTACTAAAAGTTCATACGAATCTATAGGAAATAATAAAGATACTTACAATTATAATTGTCATAAAATTTTATAAAACTTACAATATACAACACACTGAAAATAGTTACTCTCGATTTGATAAAATCTATAGAGGCGGGGACGCACCCTCAATAAGACACACGTGACTCTAGAACCCCCCAGTAAAATTCAAGTCCCCCTTAAACCTTTGTATATTACATGCGGGCTAAAACGAGTGTCATGAACCATTCTTGAAAATTACAAACTACAAACGAACTTACGATATACATAAAAATTGGGGAAATAAAATCCCGATCGATTCTCGTGAGAAAAAAATTATTAAAAAAGAAAGAGTTTATAATTTACATTTTGACATAATTTATCTATCAAAATAATTGTTCCGGGGTTAAAAAACATCACTTTGATGTTAAATTAATAAAAAAAAACTACTTTGATTTTGATTAAATTTTTAAGTGAAAAATAATTCTTCCTTTTCGAGAAAAATAAATAAAGAAATAGAGTTGAGTAGTATATAGGTTATGTTGTATATCGGTTATCAAACTACTATTTTGATTGGCTAAACTTTAATACGCCATCTGGTGGTTATCTACTTTTTACCTCCATTCTCCTTCTCTATCTTTCTTTATAATTAGTACGATAGAAATAATTATAAACCATTTTTAATTCGAAATCGCGATTGATTAACAGATGCTTTTAATAAAATTTTTGTGATAGAGAAAACAAAGTAAAATTTCCGCTTAAATGGTAAAATCGAATTATTTATTTAATACCGTTCAACGGCAAAAAAATGCGCGAAATGTTTTTTATATAAATATAATAGGTATTTAGATCTAAAATTCAAACTTATTATTACCGCAAAAGAAAAGTTAACAAAAAAAAAAATATATATTCAACAAACTGTTTTCTCGAGTCGCCGCGCCGTGAATATGCGGTCTTTCAGCGGAGGTTTATTTTATGTTTTTGCAACGAGTAAAAAAAGCATAAAAAATAAGAAAGAAAGAAAGAAAGAAGCAAAGTACCTCGAAGGCCAAAGAGTCTGAGACTCTGAGGAAGACTGATAAATAAATCTTGGGTATAAAAAATGACCAGGGGGCTTTGAACCGTATCTGCCATTATCGGTTTGAATTTCGATGAATCTCGGTGTAATTTCGAAAGTATTTCGAAACGTTTAACGGTCATTTTCCAACAACCCCCGCAAAAATATGCGTCAATATAAGAGGTCGAAGGAGAAACAAACCAGAAATCATTTTTGATGGTTTGCTAAATGCAAGGTTTGGCCCTGAAACTAACGTCGATATAATACTCAAGTCCATCCAATTCTGCACGTTCCTAAAATACCAGACAAAAATTCCTCTAAAACTGCTGCTGCTGCTGCTGATGATGATAATGATTATGATGATGATGGTCCAAAAGTTGTTTCTTGCACGCAATATGAAATTTTTACCTGGTCCTTTTTCTATATATTATACAAAACTTGTGTCCAATATCAATTAATTTGATATATGAAACCAATTTATTTTGATGTATTCTCGTTTTATTGTATATATATATTTTTTTTGTTGTTGAAATTTTATCATAATTTATAGAAATAGTTTCAAAGTTTCGTGTGTATTATTTATGAATTAGAAAGTAACACAAATTTATCATTTTGTCGCAATGCTTATGGAAAAAATTAAAAATATGAAGGGACAAAATATTCAAGTTTTCTGTAATAATTAGTGCGCGGATTATTTCGAGAATTCCTTTTCTCTAAAGTTTATTTATTATTATGCTATAAATAATATTTATAATTTATAATATTAATAATAAATAATGTATAATATGTGACGTTCGATCCACAGTGAAAAGGGACCTTAGTTGTCAAAAAAATTTTAGGTTATGTTTATGGTAGTTTTCGCTGTTTTCGCTTTATTCACGATTATGGTTCTATCAGAAACAGCAAACGTGGAACGTGGAACGTGGAACGTCACATATATTATTATTAAAAATTTTAAGGTTATATTTGCTTTCGTTGAAGGTACCATCATCTAATCTGCTACATCATGCAGAAGAATTTTTAAAAGATCGGAAGATTTTTCAATTATACAACTTCCTGCTTGGTCACCTTTTACTACACGAGCCAGAAGATCCTATCGAATTTATGTTTGATCTCTTTGACAGGTGTATACTTTTCAGATCAGGTCTTATCGAAGCTTCTTCACTTCTTTTCGATTCAAAGTAATTTCAACCTTTTTTATTTATATCACATCAAATTTTAATACAGTATCTTATATTTTAGTTTTAACTGAAATATATATTACACCCATCAGAGAAATGTTTTATTTGAACTAAATATAATTTATTTGAGTTAAATAAACGTATATTTGTCTCAGAGCCAACTAAATTATTTATTTGTTTTAACTAAAAATCTTATTTGAACCAAATAAATTTTTATTTGAACCAAATAAATAGTTGAGTTCGCTCTGAGACAAATATATCTTTTTTCTGGGTGTATTTAGTTTTTAACTATAAAATATATAAAGAAAGAAGAAATTAAGAAAATATATTATAAATAAAGAAAATGCTGTTAAGCCACAAGATGAGGAATCAAGGGGGATAAGTCTATTCTTCTGATTTGTTTCTGTCATTATTTATTTTCACCTGTGGCCTTTCATTCAGGTTGGAACTGCCATTTGTGGTAAGCCCTCGTGACAAACAAAATTGAAGAGATTATAGTGAAACTTTGCCGCTGGCTGTTTTTTAGCCTCTGCGCATATTTCTTTCTATCATAAATATTGTTTCTCTTGTTTTATTTTACCGTTAATTTCGAAAAAATTTTTTGTTTCACAATAAGTTATTTAAAATGCTTTTTTCTTCAATTCAATATTATAAATGTTTCATTCGTCGAAATATTTTATAATCAACATATTTTAAATTATAAAATATATACCTAATTATTGTATAATTATATTATTATTTATTCTTTCTGTTCATCGAACCCCAGATTGCAATAATGAAAATTGCAAAATTCCAAAACGATTTGTTCATTTAAACTTGGTATTTCTAAAATAATGCGAAATTTATTGCGGCTTCATCGTGGAAATATTTGTGTTTTCTTAAAAACGAAATTGGTAAAACAATTTTCATTCCAGAGTCGTAAATATTAATGTTCTTTTGAGTACTTGGTTGTATGAAATTTTTTGCTAATGTGAAATTCGACCTTTAGCCAATCTTCTCGTTTTTGTTTGGAACGTTAAAAAGGGGGAATTGTGAGAGAAAGAGAAAAGCGCTCTTAAAAGAAGGAAATGAGCTAGAAATAAAGAAAACGAATATTTCAATTTGTCTCTCAAACCAGTGAATTTTTGATAGTATTTTTAATTTAATTTCTCGCTCCTGCAATTTGGATTTATATTATTATAATAATAAATTGAAATATTGTTATTTGGTGTCGTTTCGCAATATAGATATTTATGTATAGAATTTTTTTTTCTACAATTGCTTCACTTAGGGCAATTGCCTTGTGTACTACATATCTGTTATCTTGATTTTATACAACCATATTGGACCATTATGGCGCGCAACGCCACAACAGTTCATTGGTGACGTCATGACTCAGCCAGGTCAAGTGGCTTCAATACCAGAAATTACCAAGCAAATCTTAAATTCTATTGTCTGTAAAAAAGAATGACTGTATGGAATTTATTACGTATATATATAGTAAACATAATTTGAAAGTCTCTCGAAGGAAATCATTCCTTATACACCCAGAAAAATGTTTTATTTAAATCAAATATATAATTTACTTGAGTTAAATAAATGTATATTTGTCTCAGAACCTACTAAATTATTTATTATTGTTTTAAATAAAAATTTTATTTGAAAGAAATGAAAATTTTGTTTGAACCAAATAAATTTTTATTTGATTTATTTGGAACAAATAAATAATTTAGTAGGCCAAATATATCTTTTGTCTGAATATATTCAGTTTGTCTTTTAGATTAACATTATTAATAATAAAAAAATATTATATTTCTTTTAGCAAAGGACTTCTCGATGAATTGAAAGAAATTCTCAATATTTGACGACAGAAGGGTTATTTTGAAAAAAAGTTAAAGAAAATTCTCAAAGGCGCTTTTTTTTACTGATGAGATTATATTTTACATATTAATATATATGTATTTTACAAATAAATAAATGAATTAGAAAAATAAATGAAAGTAAATAAACATTCTTTCGTTTAAACTTGCGATAAACTGCGTGAATCGTATAAAAGAGAAAGAGAATCTTGGTCGCAGAAATTAAGTTTCTACTCTGATTGGTCATTATTTCCATTTTAAAATTAGTGCAAGATTGCTCATCTGGTCACGTCATATATCATAAAACTGCAATTATGTATATATACTTTCTTGGAAATGAGTGCAAAACTGCTTTACACTTGCAACATAATTTTATATATAATAAAGTTATTTCTTTAAATAAATAATTTGACAATAAAGAATGGAGAAATACTTCCATTTAAATAAAATTTCACTTTCTTCTTCTATCCATTTTTCATAAATAAAGATTTCCTGCAAATTTTATTCTTCTTAAGTACAAAATAAACATAAAAAAATGTCTCGGGAATGTAATATTTACTTTTAAGAAAAGATAAGTGGGGGGACTAGGACCGAATTAGGAATGAAAGTTGACCATAAAGCAACATAGGTTTTTCCCCTTTTTCCTATATGGCTGAATCCAGTTTCTTGTTTGCATTGAATTCATCGAATGAATAAATAGTGCTTACATATTTTTAAAACAGTTATTTTTCTGCTTTTCAATGCAACTTTTTTAATTTTTCAGAAAATTTTGCAATTATACAATGTTTAAGAAAAATAAAATATGGGGAAAAATTCATTTCAATTTCGCGCCTATTACGCTCAAAATAGGTTATACGTTTAATTATATTTGGGGTGTTTGCGATTAATTATATTACAATGATTCGATTTTTTATTCCAACTGTCAATTTGAATTTCGCGCGTATTAGGCTCAAAATAGGTTAGTATATGAATCTCATATCGCAGAAATTGCGAGAAAGAGAATTAAAAAAGAAGAAAAAGCGTATTTCCTCCGTTAGGCGGTAAACTTGATGGCGTGGTGGGGTTAAAAATCCTCCGCCCGCTGGCGCTGGCATCACTATGACTCAGTTCGACTCCCGCTCTCTATTGAGAGAGACATGTCGAAACTTAAATTCACTCCGAAAAACGGCAAAATTAAACACTTGTCCGTTGTTTGGAATCTCTAAGAAAAAACTCTTGGATTTTTTATAATTTATAATAAATGGAGTGTTATTTTGTGCTTAGTATTGTGATTATTAAAATGTTTGATATCCGTTGGTACTAAAAAAAATGTGATCAGTTCATGAACAAGTGTCATCTTTTTATTAAAGAAGATAAACAAAATATTACAAGAATTTATGGATACTTTTGTTTAATTTTCGAACTATCTTTAATTAAAAAATTAAATCCCACTATTTTTTCTAATTTGGAATAATAACGTACTGCTTTTTGTTTGTATTTTCTTATTCGGATTTAAAGTTTTCATTTCTCGTTTTTTCTGCGAGAGAAAAATTGTTTGATTATTTCTGCTGTGAGAATTCTATTTGAAAGAAAGAAGTTTTCTATGTGAATGAGAAAAATGTACAATGGAAGTGTATACATAATTAAGAAATGAGGTGAGATCGTGAAAGAACGCAAATCAATTCACTGATAATCGAAGGTACACTAGAAGAAGCAGGAAGAAAGGAAGAGTGAGAAGAAAAGATTGAATGGAAGATGAAGAGCTTGCTGCTTCCATCAGCCTTGATCTTCGTCGCGGTGTTTTTGGTTCTTCTCTTAGCCACCACCGTGTCGACGGCCCCAACAAGTACTGACCAATGCGATTGGGCAGGAAGGTCAGTACAACAATTCTCTCCACATTATACTCCTTTCTTTACCAAACACAATTTTTTCCCTCTCACTATTGTCATCTATTCTTTTTATGAAAGAAGAATTTTTTCTTCCGTCTTCGAATCTATTGTAAAATGTAAATAATGGTCCAAATTGCCGTAAATATAGATTTTCATCTTACACAAGATGTAACGATGAAGCAATTGTTAATTTAGTATTAGTCAAGGGCAAACAAAAACCAACCAAAAGAATAAAGAATATTTTACTAGATTAGCAAATCTTAATATCAATTCTAAGTTTTTTAATTTTTTTTTTAAATTAGCATAATAATATTATACAGCCGACGAAAGACGAGTCGAAAGATATTCGTTATTAATGTCAAAAAGTCTTGATGTTGAGTACACAAGCTTTTATTAAATTATGTATATTATTGTGAAACGGACAAAGCGGAATAGATGAAAAGCAAACAAAAATATTAGACACACATTGAATACAAAATACTTTATTAGAATATGAAATATAATTTAAGAAGACCGAGTGAGTCCAGTTATAATTAATTTCCGTGACAACTTTTATTTGTCTTGTGTAGTTTAGAATTGAGTTCCAAACTGCTACTACAACGAATGCTAACTTTTTTAGTGCATTATGTAATTTGCATGAATTTATCATGTACTAAATGTTGCTGAAAGGTAAATTATTATAGCATTGGTGGGGCACCTTTCTTTTCTTTATAATATAGTTTTACTTCCGTCGCCTTTCACTATGTGTTTGCTTGCACAAATCACTGTTTGAAGTAAAACAGAATATTGGCAGCAGAATACATAAAACAAAATTATCAGCGGGTTGTATTGTAATTAAATAATTTATTAAATAATTATTTAACGAATTTTTGAAATGAAGATTCGTGTCGAAGAAATAATCGTTTTTTTTAAATAAAGTACTACACCGTTCACTGATAAAATAAAAAATAGATTTGACTATTTAAATCAGTAATAATTCCACTTGTTTTCAGTAAAAAATATTACTGAATTTCAAATGGAAATTTTACTCTACAGCTTCCAGTCGGCAAATTCCAACTATTTCACTGATCGAAATTTAGTTATAATAGAGGAAGTAGCACAAAAAAAGTTAGATTCAATATTTTAGAGATTTATTATCTATTCACCGATTCATGTTTACACAAGGGTTAAAATCGAATTCTGAACAAAATCGATTTTAAAAAGTCAGGATAATTTAATAACCGAGAAAGAAACTTTATTAAAATACGAACCAGTTATACCACTCGAAAACCGGTTTACCCTCACAATCAGTGACAGAGGAGAACGGCTCTCCTCTTTCTTCTCGTTCTCATTACTATCTCCTACTTCAAGTCTATATGCACATATATACATATATATGTATATTATATGCATGAATAACCGTGGCTAAATTAACATAAAATGTACATAGATAGCTAGAATCTTGTCACCTTACGAGGTCGACGATCTTTAAAATCCTTTATTTATCGATACATATATTTCTACTTTTAATATGCAAATTATTTTTTTTTTTTAGATAAAATTAATGAAATAAAACAACCTATTTGAACAAGTTTAATTTTTTATATATTTATTTCTATAATTATCTTTTTTACATCTATGTAGATTTAAAAATAATAAAAAATGAAGCAATTGAAGAATTTTAAGGTTATAAAAATAGAGAGATTTTTATTTTTTTATTTTGGTAAAAAGAATGTTGTAGAGTTGAGTTAAATTGATTGAATAATAATAATTATAATGCTAATAATAATAATGTGATTAATGTAAAGATTTATTTAACTTTCAGTGGTGGAAGTGGAAAAGGCGTTCGTCCAGTTTATTTGCGTTGTTCGAGGGGCACTGTCTTTTGGCGATATCCTCGTGGAGCGCTGAGAGTTGTGCTGTCAGGAGGTGAAGGATTTCATGGCTTTCGTGCCTGCGTGAAAGTCTCCGGTCCAGCGAGGGTTTATCTGGAAGGTAAAACTTCTTTAAGACCTGTGTATTCTCCCAATGATGGAAAACACGAGTCTTATCATCGATGCTTCCACTCTAATGGTCAATTGGCAGCTCTTTATGTGGAGGCTGATGAACCTTCGCCAGAATATAAGGGAAAGATAGTCCAACTGCAGTATGATCTTGAAAAACAGGAGAAACAAGAGGAAACTGAGTGCAAACCATGTTCAAAAGAAGAACTCGCCAAGACTTATTGTCAAAGTGATCTTGTGGCGAGAGGTACCGTCAGTGCTGTTGAGAAAAATAGCTCAGACCTAGATGACTTGGTCCTTAGGGTCACCAAAATACTTAGTCGTCTTATCAATGAGGTACAGTGAATTAAATTCTCTTAAAGAAGTTTCTTTTTACTGAATACAAAATCTAAATTTTACAATTTAATTAATTTACCCAAATCATTTTCTAAATCTAAATTGTAATTTAATTAATTTGCACAAATCATTTTCTAAATCTGAATTGTAATTTAATTAATTTTGCGCAAATTATTTTCATAATATCAAGTTACAAAATTGTCGATATATAATGGAAACATTTTCATTTTTAGGATAATGAAGTGGACGTAAACAATTCACATCTTCAAAAAGAAGTTCGAATAAGAGTACCGACTATTTGTGACGCTCGTCATGGACAGGGAGAATTTGTGATAATGGCTAAGAAGAGATTAGGAGATTTAACATTAGCTTGTGCTCCAAGATTAGAAACATGGGCAGAAGCAGTGCGTGAAATGAAAACTGCTCCCTGTGTTCTTCGAACTTAGTGACTGCAAAAAATTTGTTGTGCATTTTTGATACATATGTAATTTACAAAACTAATGGTAAAATAATCGTATTATTATTAATAATGATAATAATAGAATCTACTAATAGAAAGTGAATATGTTTTCGAAATATTCGGAAAAAAGGCAATGATGAACTGTGTACATTCTGTTGATTATAAAATGAAATTCACATTCAGGCGACTTTAGTGAAAAACTAACGACAATTATTTTTCAAAAAGAAATCATTCTCACATTTAAACATTAGTAAAAATTATTACATATTTTGACTGTTACAATTTATTTTCATGTTATTTTTATTTTATATATATACATTTTGACAATTCTTTTTTTGTTTAATAATCATTGGAAAAAAAAAATTAAGTTACTACAAAAAATAGTGAATGTCAGCGTAATGTAAATAAGAATATATTTTTATGCTTGTACATAACTAATGTACTTCCTAGAAGGATACCGATCTCTGAACTGTGATATATTTTATTATAAGAGATTTAAAAAAGACGGATTTATTATCGTATATATTTGTATAAATTTATCTTAATAACAAAGAAGATAATAAAACTAAGAATTAAATAAAATTTATTTATTTTATTATCATCAGTGCAAAAAAAAAGATTTCTGTTTTAAGTCCAATTTTGTCTAAAACAATTTACATTTATCTAAATACTGACTTAATTTAAGATTGAAGAAACTGAATTTTAAGACCTTTTAAATTATCCTAGAGATATTTTTCCAAACATCAAAAAAATATACGAATTAATGATTATTCAATGGCAATTGAATAATCATTCAATTTGAATAATTACCATTAGATTATATAAAACAGTTGTAATAAACCTTACATTGAATAATTTTTTTCTTTATTTACACAATCAAAAATTAAACATTTTTTACATTCTGCGCCATCAACTTTTTGTATCATTTTTTAATATATGTAAATAGATATCATTTTTTCTTATAGTGAAAACGTACGTATTTGTAATCTTTATTATTTTATATATTACATTACCAAACTAAAGGAATATCAATATAATAACAACAAATATAATAATAGTAATAATAATAATAAGACGTAATTTAATTGGTTATACCAAAAAATATTAAAATAAAATATGTCCAAACAAGTAAAAAATATAGTTCCCTTTTCATTTACAATATAAATCAAGAACATGATTGTCTCATTGAAATTTATCTATGTGTATCTATTTTCAATTTATAAGAACTAAAACGATTATTTTCAGTTCTTTGATTTTGTAATGATATTAATTGTATAGTGAAAAAATGATTTAAAAATCACATATTTGACTTTTGTAAATAACTTACAAATTTAAAACAAGGTGTAAAACAATTGAATTGGCTTTAGAAAAATTCTTTGGAGTTATAATGCGATTATTTTATCTGAATGTATTTTTTTAATATATATTTTTTAAAAAAATTACTACCAACAGAACTATTTAAAATTCTTTTCGATCTGGATTCTGATTAATTCAGATATAATCTATTTATTATAACTCCACATAAAAACATTACTTCTAATACAAATAAAAAAAGATTAAAATATAATTTTACATTAATTTTTGTAAATTAATAATTAAAATAACAAGTTGTTCACAATAAATATATATATATAGTTCGTAATTATTTGAAATAAAGATTTCGTTCAAGTAATTCTTGTAAAATAAAGGAAACAACAAAAATCTAACGTTAAACATAGGGATAATTAGGACAAAGTGGTATCAACAAGTCATCCATGTTTGGAATGACAACAATTTTCTCAAATTCTCTTAAAAGTTTCGTTTCAATCCATTGTGTGAGATAAACAATATCAAATGTTTTTTCACCAAGTGCAGGTTTTGCAGTTAAACTTATCTTTGGAACAGGTTTAAAGCCATACCAAATACGATCAGAAGGAGATGGAGGAAGGTTCACAGCTAAACAGCCCTGAATACTTGAAACGCTCACCATAAGTTTAATTTCTGTATTGGAAACACCTTCCATGGCTCGGCGGACGTATGATAATTCTGTTGCCTAAATTAAATTTTTTCCATTTAAAAATATGTTGTAAAAATTAATTTCAATTATTTTTATAATTCTTAAATTACTTACACTTTGAAAATATTTACTAGACGCTAATTTGT
>JUFY01035108.1:18452-31388 GCA_001855655.1 Leptopilina clavipes
TTAAAAGAAAGATGATGATTTTCAAAAGTCAGCGAAAATGCAGTTACAGTTTTGAACAGCTCATTATCTCGAATATTTCGACTGGCACACTTGTCTAATACATCTTTTTCTATCCTTCAGAACCCATAAATGAATGTCAAAAAACACCAAACATTAAAAAAGATTGCTAAAAAAGTTATCGCTAAATGAAAATTAGATTTTATGCGAGTTACATCAGGAATTTCACTATTTCTTCGATTTTAGAGCAGAAATCAGTTTTTTAAATCTCTAATTTTGCCTAACAAGACTTCATTTTATATTTCACACTCGTAAAATAGTATTAAAAAATGTATAGAAATGTGAATTGATAATATGGAGGCTTTCTGTAGCACCGATATTCCAGTACGCAATTTGTCCCCAGCTCGTGAGATTTCCCCATATACTTCTTTTCCGTCAATTAAAATCAGAAGGTCATTAAAAAGTTATACGCAAATTGGATTCATGGGCTTTTTTGTGCATAGCAACAATATGAATGTACTTCAGACGGTCTTGCGTGACTATAGTTAATTACAAAAGACTTGTGAAAAGTGTATACACATATATAAGTGCGCATTTATCGGCTAAAGTAATATAATAACAAGCAACGGTAACGGCTTGAATTATATATTAACGATAAGGATCAATTTCTACTATATATATGCCTTGTCCGTGGTTTTTTGTTTAATGTACAAATAAATCGAATTTTATCGATCACAGATTGAAATGCGTGTGAAAATTTTAAGATTTAAACATATATTAAATTTTATGTAAAAGATGTTTTCAGTTTTTTTTTTAGCTTTTTCTATTTTTAAATTAAAGGTTGATTTAATATTCAAAAAGTTATTTGAAACAAAAGAATGTATCCGGATGAGGCGGAAATATATATCACAACGGATATAAAAAATAAATTTTATGACTCTTGAATGACCGGCTGTCGGAATATATTAAATATGACAATAATTAAAAACCTTTTTTCACGATTATAAATGAATATACTCGTGTTGGAATTATTAAAATTTTTCAAACAAAGTCCGATAGTGTTTGATTCTTCATTCAAGAACCCTTTCCTGTCAGAGAAAGTATTTTGCATTTCATAAAAGGGAATTATAAAGTGAAATTTTTCATCATCAAAATGTATATCAAGATAAAGTGTAGTTATACAAAAAGGAAAATGTTTTTGATTAACATAAAAAAATGCCAAATTGTTAGTTTATAAAAAATAGAGTTTCCTTATGAAAAATTAATTAATAGGTAATAATGGTCCATCATTTTCATCAATATAAAGATTTTTATGTCGCGTGGCTTCAGGAATAAATTTTTTTTTAAAAATGTTTTCTTTTAATTTATCGGTTGAAGATTTTGTTTTTATTTTTATCCTTTGAAAAGAAAGACTTAAATTATGCCCATCATTCAAATGATATATGCGAAAAGAATAATATAAAACGATAAATATCTTATGTTCTCAAATATTCCGTGAAGAATCTCTTAAAATAAGTATATAATAATATAAATCATTGAATACTTCAACAAGGAAATCTTATCTCGGGTCCAAAACTCCAGGAATACATTTCCATATTATATGCCGATATTAAAAAATTTCATAACGTCAGTGTGTTAGCTCCTCATTAGACGTCTTTATTTTATGAATATCTTTCAGGCACTTAAAAAATACATTCCTAAAATTCTACCATTATCTCGAATGCTAACAAGGTGCATCATCATTAACTAATGAACTCCGAAGACACAGTTTCATCTCTATCGAAGATGATTTGCCGGTTAAAAACTGATTAACAGAATCAAGTCGAAGAAAAAAAAAATTATTAAAATAACCACATTTGAACTGTCATACTAAAATATCTCGTGTATTTTTTATGTTTTAGGAGAAGAAAATGACTCAGCTTCGGAAGATGAGGAAAGTGGGGGAGGAGTCATTGGCGATGAGGCCGTTGATCTTACGGCAACACGATCCCATCATGGAGATGAGGATGAAAAGGACCCAGAAGAATTACCAGTGGAGGAGGACGAGGATGAAGGTGTTGATGAACAGGAGGAGCAGGATGAAGATGAAGAAGGTTCCCGCAAGCAAATGCGTCATCGTCAGGACGCGGAAAATAATAACAGCTTTGTGGAGGGTGGTCCAGCTGCAGGAATCTTCCCATCAGCCGGTACTAGTCACGTCACCCTTGGAGCCCTTGAAAACACAAAAGTGGCAGTCGCTCAATTTGCAGCAACAACAGCGGCTGCTGGTGCAGACAGCGAGGCAGTTCTCCAAGATTACGCTCTTTTAAAGAACACACTTTACACCCTTCAACATCAGCATGTTTTCCAACTACAATTGATCAATCAATTAACACAACAACTATCGGGATCACAAACTGGTGCACAAAATATGGCCGTAGGAGAATCGACCACCTCGGACAGCAAAGAAGCTTCACCATCTCCAGTTGCAAATCCTAAATCTCAATCTGTCCTCACTTCTCCCCCTCCTTCTAGACCACCCAGTCATCAACAATCATCATCTCCCTCGCCCCTGACTCCATTGAATTTACCACAGGAAAGGCCAGTTCCTGCAAACAGTGCATCACCCGTCGGTGTAACACTTCCTCCAACTACTCCGACCACGCCAACCACAACGTGCAGCAATCTAACAACAATGAGTCATCAAATGCCACCTCTCTGTTCAATTAGTTCATCATTAGCTGCATCAATCATCACAAACAATGATCCACCATCTCTTCACGAACCAAATACTCTGGAGATGCTGCAAAAGCGTGCACAAGAAGTACTTGACAATGCAAGTCAAGGTCTTTTAGCGAACAATCTTGCGGATGAACTTGCCTTCAGGGGTAGTAAAGGTTCAAGACTGTCTCCCTATGATTCAAAATCCGGTGGCGGTCGGGGTGAACCCTTCTTCAAACATCGATGTCGTTACTGTGGCAAGGTCTTTGGCAGCGACTCCGCCCTCCAGATCCACATACGGTCACACACAGGTGAGCGTCCCTTTAAGTGCAACGTCTGCGGAAGCCGATTCACCACCAAAGGAAACTTGAAGGTCCACTTCCAAAGGCACACGGCCAAGTTTCCACACATTAAAATGAATCCAAATCCCGTTCCTGAACACCTGGATAAGTATCATCCTCCTCTCCTTCAACAGCTCGCAAATTCCGGACAAAGACCATTACCCTCACCGCCTCCACCTCCGCATCATCCTCCCTTTCATCCCGCAGCAGCACACGGTTTTCTTCCACCACAACCTCCCTTACCTCTTAGTCTAACCATGCCCGGTATGTCGCCCATTTATCGACCTCCTCTTGTCAATCACCGAGATGATCAAGATGTCCCTGAGAACCTCAGCAAGCCTATAACAACGGCACGTGCAATTTCTCCTCACTCACCTAACACTCAGAATTCTCATCCCTTTCTTGATCACCAACTTCCAAAAGCACAGTTCGAACAGAGGGAGGAAATAAAGGTAGAGCAACCGTTACTGGAATCGTTTCAGCAACCACCGTCCAGTCAAGACAGTGGCGGACAAATAACACCTAAACGAGAGCCAGAAGACGCTGACGATGAACTTCCTCAAGCGGAAGATGAAGGTGAGGAATTCGAGGAAGCTAGAAAATTTATGAATTCATCGCCATCTTCGGCCAACCCACCATCCCATCCTCATCAATATGAAGACTGCAGTATGGATAGTAAAATTAGCGGGAGGCTGGAAGGTGACGTTGACATGGAAGCTGACGAAGAAATGGAGGAGCAACCTGAAAATCTTTCAGGAAGAGGTCCCGGTAATCTTCATTTGCAACAACCATTCGCATACCCCGGTGCATCACCGGCAAGTAGTAGTGCCAGTAGCGGAAGTCTTCAAACATCATTCGCTGGAATTATATTCACTGGACCACCACCACCACCACATCAACAATTACCTCATCATCCAATTTCCACGACAGCAACAACTCCAACGGGTTCCGTCAGTGATATGATCATTGATCCCGCGAGAGATCCAGCAATATATTCGAGTCTCCTGCCACGACCTGGAAGTAACGACAACTCCTGGGAAAGTTTAATCGAAATCACCAAATCCTCAGAAACAATGAAACTCCAACAACTTGTGGACAATATTGAGCATAAATTGACAGATCCAAATGAATGCGCGATTTGTCATCGAGTCCTCTCGTGCAAGAGTGCTCTACAAATGCACTACAGAACACACACAGGTGAACGACCTTTCAAATGTAAAATTTGCGGTAGGGCCTTCACAACAAAGGGAAATCTCAAGACTCACATGGGAGTTCATCGAGCGAAACCACCACTTAGAGTTCTTCATCAATGTCCCGTTTGTCACAAAAAATTCACAAATGCCCTTGTTCTTCAACAACACATACGACTGCACACCGGAGAACCCACGGATCTTACACCAGAGCAAATTCAAGCCGCCGAAGTGAATGAATATCCCGGTTATCCTCATAATCCTTTAGCCTCATTTTTACCGCAAGGATTTCCACCCCTTCATCCGGGCGGTCCAGGTTTTCTAGCCTTTCCACCACCGCGACATCCAATGGAAAGGCAATCTCAGGAGAGCGATGAAATAAAAGACTTGCATCAAAGATTCCCAGACGAGCATATCGATGATATGGAAGATCCTGAGGATGAAGATGATGACAGGAGAGACGAAGATGAAAGGTGCGTGGAATCACGGGAAGAAAGGCGATGTGTTGAAGAAGAAGAGGAACAAGAGGACGAACATGAGGAACCCGAACAAAAGGAAATACCAATGATTCCTTCATTTTCGACTTCCTTGGCAGCGCTTGAAAATCAAGTTAAAACAATAACAACAATGGCTCAAGGACAGATGAATTCGATTAGATCGCCACCAATTCATCGGTACAATGGCAGTGAAAAGAGTAACAGTCCACCTGGTGTTGGAGCGCCATTAGACTTGACACCAAGAGCTTCCTCAACGCCAGCGTCTGTAGCATCGGCGTCGACACCACCACCACCACTACCACCACCATCATCACTTCAAACCACACCACATCATCCTCATCCATTCGGAATGTTTGCAGGACTTTTGCAAGCGGTATCATCATCACCATCAATGAATACAATGGGGACAAGCATAAATAGTATTTCGCCAATGAATGCAGTCAGTCCTGGCAGTGGTGGTGGTGGCGGGCCTTTAGCCTCTCTAACAACGTCAGCCGTCTTGGCAGCGACCTCGACTTACAATCCGCTTGGCCTAGCTGTCGGAGGGCCAGCAGGTAGGCGCTGCTAGCACATCGAAGGGCGAGCCGCAGTTCCCGCTACACCCTCCTATTCCAAAACACTATCATACACTTCTTATCTCAGTTCTCAAATGAGTCATCTTTCTACATCATCTTCCCAGTGATTTCACCCTTCAAAAATACTATATATAATCAACAACCTTTCACGCAGTTAAAAACAAATACTGATTTTGAGCAGTAAATTGGGATAATTTTAAAAAAAAAAATGTATCAACTGGAAAGCAATTTGTGTTTAAGGTTCTGTTTCAAAATTTAACGTTAAAGTCTGCTTTAACCCTCTGTCTACTCAGTTGAACCACAGAAAACCTAAAGGGATCAAAACGTTGCAAAATGATACCGATTTTTTGATCAATTTGTAGAATGATCCAAGAAAACGTTCTGGTCCTTTTAGGTTCTCTGTGGCCGTTATCGACAAAAAACGACAATTCGGAGTCTGGTGGGGACTATGGGAATTACATTCAAAAGCGCTAGAGTGGGGGATAAGCGTAGGTAGAGGGTTAATTAAATATTTTGCAAAGGTAATATTGCCTTTAAACCTTTTCCTAATCTAAAACTGCTTGTATACCTTTCCAGTTCTGAGTATGTCCTAAGATAATTCACCTAGATCCGGCAAGCGTCCTGGATTCATATGGACGAACTAAAAAATTCCATTATTAGTAAGAAAAAGACGGAGATATGTCTGTCCTTTTCTTACTAATGGAATTTTTTAGTTCGTCCACATGAATCCAGGACCCTTGCCAGATCTAGGTAAATTATCTTAGAGGTGCTAGTGTTCAAACATAAAGCTGCTTCTACAACTTATTTTCCGTCGACACGAACAAAATGCACTGTCAAAACAATAATGCGCAAACAACAATTTTTAGTTTTCTTTTATCTTTCTGACAAAAATAAGTTGTTGTAGAAGCACCTTAAAATCTAAGGCACAAGGAAAGACGTAATATTGACCAGGATATGTTTTAAATGAAATAGTAAAGGACAGAAATAACGCTCTGTCTTTTTCTATCTCATTTAAAACATATCCTGCAGACTGTAACGCCATTTCTTGTGCGAGCAACCTAATTCTTCCGACACGTTTTTGTAGCACATCCACTACTTGTCCATCTTTTAATATTTTTATAGGTTCTTTATAAAAACAATTAGCAGTGAAATGTTCGTTATAGATAAAAATATTTTTTCCCCTTCATCGTCCTTTATTTGAGGTTATCGTCAATAGCAGTTAACCAAACTTTAAACATTTTACGTTCGGGAGGTCTTTAGGCAGTGTTTACATTCTTGCGTTCTAACGCTGCGTTTTGCGTTGAGTAATGAGTGTAACAAGGATAAAAGTATATGAAAACGCAAAATCAAGGTGCCGTCCCATGTAGACGTAAAGTATCGGCGGAAAGCGAAAATCATGAGAGTGAAAGAGATAAAAAAAATTGTTTGTCTCTTTCGCTCTCATGATTTTCGCTTTTCGCCGACGCTTTTACGCCTACATGGGACGGCACCTTCATGCGTTAGAACGCAAGCATGTAAACACAGCCTTAGGTTGTAAACAACTTTGAAGTACAATTTTTAAACAACACAATAATCTTCTTATTTATATTTTTTTGTACACAACGTGACATTTCCGAATACTTGACATTATAATGTTTTATTTTAGAAATCCCGAACATATATTTTTTTTGTAAAACGTCTTTTTTCTCAACCGAGAACAGCACATTTATTTTATCAATATATAATTCTTTCAATATTTCATGTATATTTTAAGAGAAGATAAAATTATTTATTGATGGATATATGTATATTCTAATATTAATAAAATATTGCATTTTATTGATTTGTAATTTACCGCGCATTTATATACTTTCTTCCGTTAATTTAGATTAAGTGAATTTCCCTAGTTGAATCTAAGATAATTTACCTAGATCCGGCAAGGGTCCTGGATTCATGTGGACGAACTAAAAAAATCCATTAGCAAGAAAAGGACAGACATATCTCCGTCTTTTTCTTACTAATGGAATTTTTTAGTTCGTCCACATGAATCCAGGACCCTTGCCGGATCTAGGTAAATTATCTTAGGTTGAATTACGTGATATTATAGGCTTTAGGTTGGAATTCTACCTACTCAACCCTGGGCAATGTAACAAGAACAAGAAGGAAGTCTCTTCTATAGGCAAAATAATGAGACTAGGAGGGAGTTGATGAATTGCTTCACAACGGTTTCACATTTCAAAACATAATAAGACGCCAGTGTTCATAAGAATTTATTCGTAACGAGAGTTATTTTAAAGTTTCTCTTTAGATTTCGTTCAAATTTATAAGTTGCTTTTAAAATTACAAATATTGTTTAACTTGTTAAGATATAAGATAAATTTACGATTTGGGGAAATCCCTGAAAAATGCCAAGATAGTGGACGCGTACAGGTTTGTAAAACATCCGAAAAATTTTAATTTATATTTTATAATTGTAGTCGATTTTTTCTAATAATAAGATTATTGAAATTTTTAATTAAAACTGTAAAATATATATGAATGTAAAATATTCTATTGCTTTTCACATATACATATTTTTTACTTTTATTATTTATTATATTTAGACCTTTAATTTTATGATAATATTGCGTAAAAAAGTCAATTTTATTTTAAATGTTTCAAAAAAGTTATTCGCAATATTTGTATGGAATAATGCATTAATATTTTTTACAGAGAAAATGATTCATGTTTAGTTCACTTTTATATGGTATCTGAACGGTGTGCTTTATCAACATCCTCACAATTAGCAGATTAAAAATGTACGTTCATTCAAAATATTAGTACCTACATATTATTTCTATAGAAATGCATTTAAAAGCATTTTTCTTAATTCTGTATAATTAGAAAATCCTATTAAAAATAAAATTTTTAAATGTTATTAAATTATTATTAAAAAATATACGCATTTAAATTACAGTTTTTTATTATTCAGAATTTTTTTTTAAATTGACAAATTGTTTGTATTATAGAAATTAGAATAAGTGTTCTATAGTTACTGCGACATTCTAGCCAAAATGCTTTTTAAGGGTATGTCAAAGTCGTGCCACTTTTTCCACTGAAGCTCCATGTGAACATCTTATCGTCTTTGACATGCCCTTAAGTAGAAATAAAGACATTTATATTGAAGGAATTTAACTTACGACTTATTAAACTAGTAATTTGTATTGTTATTTAGAAATTTTTCAAAAATTAATATTCAATAGGAACAGATTATTTAAACCTATTTAAACAATTGAAAATAATATCAAAATTTACATTTACCCTATTTCCTTCTGAAATAGTTGACATTAAGAATTTTTTATTTCAAAATCAGTGTAATTGTTTCTTTTTTATAATTTCCAAACTTCTTAAAAATTTTATTGAAAATAAATTATATTTTTTACTTTTTTTGAGAAAAAAAAACTTTTAATGTTAGAAATTTGCTTCCTCATTAAGACAAATCGATTGATCTATATAAAGTATACACTGAAGAATGTGAATATCCCTAGCTATACCTTAGAAGCTAACAAATTATAGGTTATGTTTGTGATAGATAAATCTTGATTAAAAGTTCCTTTTTAGTTATATGTAAAATCAAAATCAGTTTTTTTGATTATCTTGGATGTAATAGACTTAAACATACAATCGTTTGTATTCATAATTATGATCCTCTTTCTGTACTTTTACTCCAAAAATTACAAACTTAACCTAAAACTTTTTGCTTCTAAGGTCCCTTTCTTCAGATCGCGTCACAATTATAAATTATAAATTTGTAAAACTTGTTTCTAATTTTACCAAAATTTGGCTTTTTTATTATTTTTTTTTTAGTTGAAACATTAAAAAAGATTTCTTTTTACAGATATGTAGAACACACTTAGAACATCAAAATTGGAATCGCAGTTTTTCGTGGACATCTTCCAACTACAATTTTTTTCTACACTCAATATGTATCGTCATAAAAATACTCGCGGAAGGCAAAACACTGCCCCCGCGTATGGTTATTATGCGCGGACAATGTTTCCCACAAATGCGTTGAATTCTCCTGCAACGCATCGAGACATAGATTATAACAATACCGAAGGTTATAGTGCAATTTTTTTTGCTGTTCATCAAGGCGATTTAATTCGCGCACACAAGTTACTTAAGGAAGATTATATAGAGAATGAATTCCAGGGAAGAACATTAATGCACGTTGCAGCAGCCAGAGGACAGGAACAAATTTTATGTTTACTTCAGCAGCGTAATGCTCGAATCGATAAAGGAGATCGAGATGGAAACTCACCACTGCATCTTGCAATAAAGGCAAATCACATCGACCTGATTCATCAACTTGTGAAAGAGAATACCGTAAATTTGAAAAATTCATTGACGAAAACACCACTTCACATAGCCATAGAAAACAATCAATCGGAGATTGTGGAAATACTTTTAAAAAACGGTGCTAATCCGAATGAACCAAACTTGACTGGTGATACACCACTGCATGCGGCTGTTACAATGAGGAGACCCAATTTGAAAATAATAACCCTTCTCATGGATCACGAGGCAAATGAAAATTTACTCTCCGATGCACTTTTTACTCCACTCTATCTTGCAGTTGCTTCAGGACATATTTCCGTAGTTAAAATTCTTGTCAAGTACAATGCTCAGATCGATATGAACAATAAAGGCGAAATATCGCCTCTTGTTTTGGCAATTCAGAAAAATAATACAGAAATTGTACGACAACTTTTAACCAGTAAATATCGTGAAAGTACCGAGATGACATGTATAATGACACCGCTTCATTATGCTGCAAAATATGGTAAACTGGAAATTGTCAAATTACTCGTGACAAACGGTTATAATAAAGTTAATGCCGAAAATGAAGTTTTTCAAACGCCCCTCTACTTTGCGGTATTCAATGGTCATTTGGAAGTAGTAAAGTACTTTATGGAAATCGGCTCAAAAATTGAATTAACAACACTTGATGGTGAGTCTTTACTGCATTTGTGTGCCAAAAAGGGTCGAATAGAAATATTAAAATATTTAATTGATCGAGGTGCATTAATTGACAAAAAGACACATGAAGACGAAACTCCCCTCCATTATGCCATTTCTAATGATCACTTAAACATTGTCAAGTATTTATTAGAATGTGGTGCGAATATTCACTTGGTAACACTACATAATGAGACATCACTTCATCTTGCTGTTAAAGCATGCAATGAGAAAATTGTCGAGGAACTTTTTAAGTACGGTGCAAGTATAAGTCCATTGGCCAACTCACTCTGTTCAGCTCTTACGTGTGCTGTGAAATCAAGAAACAAGAAAATTGTGCAATTATTCATTGCCAATGATTTTAAAGATTTTGAAACGGATACTAAAGACAATGAGAGGGCTCTTCACGTTGCGGCTAGAAATGGAGATGAGGAAATTTTAAAACTACTGTTAGATGCCGGATGTTCGTTGAATATTATTTGCAAGGAGAAAAAGCCTATTCATGTGGCTGCAATTTATGGTCATGTGAAATTAATCCAGTTACTAATTGAAAGAGGTGCTGATGTTAATTCAACAAATAGATTTAAGGAGACGCCATTACATTTTGCAGCAGCATCAGGACGAGTAGCAGCGGTTCAATTTCTCCTAAATGCTGGTGCAGATCCTCATTTATTGACTGATCGGTCATTATCAGCAATTGAATACGCTTTAGATAGAAAGAGGCATACATCGATTATGCAAAAACGTTCCACTACTTCAACTAATATTGAACATTCCGATGCGGCTTGGTTTGTTCAGTCATACATGTTTGAAAAATATCTCGATATAACAGAAATGATTTTGATTAAACGTAAACTTAAACTTATTTTTTTTCATCCATTTTCTGAACCCATTGACCCAAATTGGTTCCATCTTGCTTCTCAGATTAGGGTCCTGAAGCAACAGAATTCAGCAATTGAATCTAAACCAAAAGAAAACACCGCAAATGTAAAATTTCGACCTGAAATCATCCAATGTATTCTTAATTACACAAACAAAAGTTTTGATGATCATTTAAAGTCAGCATTCAGCATAGCAGTTGACCATAATTCACCTGAACTGTTAAAATGTCTCCTAGAATACGATATTGATAAATTGATTTATAATAATAAAATGAACTGGTTACAGTGCGACACTAAATTCATTGTGACCATAATTGATCACATTGAAGATTTGAACAAAATTTACAATTTGTTGTATAGTTCAGAGATGCAACGGGACGTTATAAGATTGCAAGAAGCCAGAAATCCTTTAGTTGCCCCTTTGAGGACAAGACCTGAGCTAGGAATAAATTTCGATAGATTAGGTGGTGTTTTACTTATGTTAGATATCAATATTTTAAAGTCATTTGTTGCCCGTTTAGTTCAATTGAGATCAATTTCTAAAAAGGAGACAGGAAACAGTTTTCTAGAGTCAAAGGAATTAGAAATTCTGAAGAATTATAATCTCAGTGAATGGTATTCCCAATGTGAAATCCAAATAATGAACGCAAGAGAAAGCAAAATTCATCCTAATTTTGATGTAACTTACTACGATATTTTATCACAACCTGTTGCTAAAATTGCAAATTACGTTAGACAGAAGGAATTATTAAAAATTTTGAATCTGTCTTGTATGAAATTCCCAGCGTATTGTGAATTTTTTAAAATAAGTATCGAGAAGGGCGAACAAAGAAAAGACTTAATTGACGCGTGCGCCAATTGCTTACTAAAATTTGTTGAAAATAATCATAAAATCCAATTGCCAATTATCGTTATCGATAAAATTTTCAAAAATTTATCTGTTATCGATTTAAGAAAACTTCAACAAGCTGGAAGATTCATTGATAAACCATTGCAATCGCGTAATTATTCTGCGGAAAGAAGGAATAGAAAAGTCGAAAATAAAAAATAAAATGTATTCTAAGATAATGAATGAGTTTATACGTTTTATAATATACAAAAAATATGTTATTCAGATTACTTATGTTAGGTTTAAACATAGGATGTTCGATTTATACGAAAGCACGAATTTTAAAGAAAATGTATAATTTTTTTTTATTTGTTCTAAAAATGAAAAAGGAAATAATTTTCCTGTCTATTTTTAAACCATTAAAAATTTTATATCACGAATGAAATTATATTCTAATTGATAATTGCTTTAACATTCAACTGCGATGTTATAAAATATTACTGTTTGCCGTTGCGAAACTTCAAATTATTATTCAATTTTTTCGTTTTATAATATTGTGTTAACATTGTTATAAGAAAAATATTATTAGTTGCAAAATTATTATAACCCTCCAAGTTTAAACGAATTGGTTCTCTATATTATGTTAAATGTGGATTTTATCATCAACCTAAAAATTATGCACTAAAAGATTGTATTGAAACAGAATAGAACCATTTGGTTCTAAAACTGATTGAAAAATAAAATTTTATTTTTAAAATACCAATATGAATGCTCTCAGTGATTTTTTGTATGCTCATTGTTATATATTTAAATGTAAAAGGAATTTTAAAAATATACTGGTATCAAGTCCTTTAGCAATAAACTTATATTGTGCAAATAAAAATGTGACGCGATCTGAAGAAAGAAAGGTCCGTTTCTTCAGAGCGCGTCACAAATGTTTCATTTTCAC
>JUFY01035109.1:3695-13856 GCA_001855655.1 Leptopilina clavipes
CGCGTAGGAGGACTCAGAAAAAGGGGCTGAGTTTTGTTTCTTCCTTTAAATTCTTCTCCCACCAACTTCTACTTTTTTTCTTACAAAAATGACTTAGACTTTTGACCTAAATCTGAAGGTTATGTTCGCCTATTGACCTTTGAATTTTAAACATAATTTTTCTAGATTATGTTTACCAAGACTTTTGACCTATTTTCTAAAATTACGTTCTCCTTTTCGTCGAAATCTTTAGACCTAATTATTATTGAGGTTATGTTAGATTCTTTCCAAGATTTTTTTACCTAATTTTTTAAGGTTATGTATATCTTTTTTTTCTAAGACTTTTGAATAAAGTTAAGGTTTTTTTGCGATAATTATTTTTCTTTGTTTAAAAAAACTTTCTACTTTATTTATAAATATATATGTATATATATTATACGCGTGTCTCTATATATTTGTTGGAATTTATGCATGTAAATTCGGGAAAATAACGGCAGTATCAAGGGCAGCGTGTATATACAAGAAAATTTCATGTGGACATTCAGTGATGCGTGTGTGAGTGTAAATGCATGGTGACAAATCAATCGAACCGTAACAACTGTCACGCGCTGGCAACGTAGAAAATGCATTATAATGCATTGCGAGACGTGAGCACGATTTCAATCGACGCCTCTCTCTTTCTCTCTCACTCTCTCTCTCTCTCTCTCTTTCACTCGCGCGCGGGTTTCGTCGTCCACGTTCGAATTTATGACATCCCTGGATTGCATTTCGCTCGGTTTAATTTGCTTTTCAAAAGAACAAAACCATCTCTCGCTCTCTTTCTCTCTTTTTGATATTTCAAAAAAAAAATACAAGCCATATCAAGTCTTATTACAGAAAATAATAAATATATTAATCCTCTGCATTTCTAGAATTGGGATTAAAATTCTACGTCTCTGGTTCACCTTTTTTTTTTACCTAAAACTTCTTTAAATCGGTCTCAAATTTTATCTTGATCTGAGATTATTAACCTTAAATTTTATGTTATGTTCGTCGTTCCATTAAAATCCAAGAGCAAGGAAAAAGTCCCAACAATCCTGAAAATTTTTTTAGAGATCGTCCTCAAGAAGCAAATATTTAGGTCAATTCCGAAGTCAAATTGTAAATTTAGGTCGAATCACAGATTAATAGTCAAACATAACCTAAAAATTTAGCTTATCAACAAGATTGAATCCAAAACATAATTTTAAATTTCCCTCTCAAAAACCAAACAGAAAATAAAAACACAAATTTAGATCTTTTAATTCACAATAAGCGACTGGTAAACATAACCTTTAAGGTAAACCTTAAAGGTATAATTTAACAAAAAGAAAATTGTTATGTTTCATATTTTATTTTTTCAATAAATATTTTTTTAGAAATAAACTTTAACGTAGGAAATAAATAGAATATAGTTGCAAAATTATTGATAAAATCAAAAGGGCGGAGAGAGAGACAGAGAGAGAAAGAGAGAGAGAGGGAGGGAGAAGGGAGAGAGAGAGAGAGAGAGAGAGGGTAAGTTAAAAAGTTAACCGAAACTTAAGAGGGGAGAATTAGTAAACACACTTTACAAGCCACAAGTGTAAGTTTCATAGGAACGTGTTGAAGTGTATTTTAGAAAGCGCATGTGTTCGAAGAGGTTATAAAGGAGAAGAGAAGGGGTGGGGGGGGGAGGAAATACGCCTGAACTCGACAGCAGGACCCTTGGTAGTAGTAATAGTAGTAGTATGAGGCGAAAATAGGGGGTGGAGGGGTGAGCTTAGTTGTGGCTTAACCATACGCTCAGCGCCCCCCAACTTCGTTTCGTACTGGGCGGTTTTCGGGAACTTAAAGTCAATCTTGGGTTATGCAAACGCTTATATGCTTTATATAGCAAAATGCTTCGCTTCAGGCAAATTTCCCTTTAACTTGAAAGTCCCAATGTATCTTCCACCTATTGCCACATTTCGATCCTCAAGCATATTCACCTCTTTCAACCCCCCCACCATCATCCGACTAATACCTTCTCGCACTTAAAACAAAGAGTCTTCCCTTGTCAGAACATTATAGCTTCAGTGTTATGATTATATCAAGCCGCAAGCGTCCTACCGGATCATTGATTATTATAATCCCCCCCCCCCAATCCCTATACATTACTTCAGGTTCACTCTTTCCCTAACAAAAAGAACCATTTAGTTTCCTTTTTCCCGACAGAAAGCATCTACTTTTCTTAAAAGAAAATTTTTTCGTAAAATCATCCAAAAAATTAACTAGGTACTAATATAATTTTCCTTGTAAGATCATCCAAAGTATTATCTAGAAATCTGCCTAATATTCTTTAAAAAAGCATCCAAAATATTCTCTAGGGGTCGACTTACGATTACTTGTAAGATCATCCAAAGTATCATCAAGGGATCGTCCTACATTTCATAGTAAGATAATCCAAAGACATTACCTAGGAACCAACATAATTTTCCTTGTAAGATCATCCAAAGTATTATCTAGAGATCCGCCTAATATTCTTTAAAAAAGCATCCAAAGTATTCTCTAGGGATCGACCGACTATAACTTGTAAGATCATCCAAAGTATCATCAAGGGATCGTCCTACATTTCATAATAAGATCATTCGAAAAAATTGTCAAAAAACCAACATAATTTTCCTTGTAAAATAATCCAAATTATTATCTGGGGATCTTCTTAATAAAAAAAAATATTCAATAAGGGTCAACCTAATTTAAATGTAACATAATCCAAAGTATTATCTAGGGGTCGACCCCTCTTTTCCTTGTAAGACTATCCAAAGTATCATCTAAGAGTCGTCCTAATTTTCCTTGCAAGAACACCCAAAGTATTATCTAAGGGTAATCCTACTTTTATTTGAAAAAATATTTAAAGTTTTCTCTAGGGGTTGACCTACTCTTCCTAGTAAGATCATCCAAAGAATTCTCTAGGGGTCGACCTACTATTACTTGTAAGATCATCCAAAGTATCATCAAGGGATTGACCTACATTTCATAGTAAAATCATTTAAAGGAATTACCTAAGAACCAACATAATTTTCCTTGTAAGATCATCCAAATTATTATCTAGGGAATCTTCTAATATTCTTTAAAAAAACATCTAAAGGTTTCTCTATAAGTCAACCTACTTTCCCTACTATTTTTCCTTGGTAATGTAATCCAAAGTATTATCTAGGGTTCAACCTACTTTCTTGATAAGATGATTCTAATCATTATCTATGGGTCTTCCTATTTTTCCTTAGAAAATCATCTAAAATATTTTCTAATATTGTTCCTTCAGGGGTCATCCTACGTTTAGTGTGAGTTAATCTAAAGTATTATCTAGGGTTCATAAATCATTATCATCATCATCATTCCCCACCAATTCGAATAGTCTTCATTAAAAAAATTCCAATTCCGATATGTTCTAGTGACAAGCATACCTGTCTTTAAAATTATCCCTAACTAAACAATAATCTACAAGATCTTCTAAACTCAAGAATTAAAGTTTTCCTTCCGGTATGTTCTAGTGGCAAGAATACCTGTTTCAGTAGATATTGGTGCTATTCTATTTCTATTTGATCTTATTTTGATTCCGATATATTCTAGTGGCAAGAATACCTGTTTCAGTAGATATTGGTGCTATTCTATTTCTATTTGATTTTGATTGCGGTATGTTCTAGTGGCAAGAATACCTGTTTCTGTAAATATAAGTTCTATTCTATTTCTATTCTATTTTGATTACATTTTGATTCCGATATGTTCTAGAGACAAGAATACCTGTTTCAGTAAATATTGGTGCTATTCTATTTCTATTCTATTTTGATTTCATTTTGATTCCGATATGTTCTAGTGACAAGAATACCTGTTTCAGTAAATATTGGTTATATTCTATTTCTATTCTATTTTGATTTCATTTTGATTCCGAAATGTTCTAGTGGCAAGAATACCTGTTTCAGTAGTTATTGGTACTATTCTATTTCTATTCGATTTTATTTTAATTCCGATATGTTCTAGTGGCAAGAATACCTGTTTCTGTAAATATTGGTAGTATTCTATTTCTATTCTATTTTGATTTCATTTTGATTCCGAAATGTTCTAGTGGCAAGAATACCTGTTTCAGTAGATATTGGAAAACAATTATCATTCTAAGATCATTGAAAAAATTCTCTAATACTGGTCTAATTTGAACCATTTGTACAAAATTTCCAAAAGCAGTTTTACAATCTGAATTCCTAGATCCTATTTCACCGCGTTACCTTAATAAAAATTAGTCTACTTCTAACACTTAAGTACAGACCATTACCTTCGAAATGTTCAACTCTAAAACCCTCTAATCTCCAAAGGGGAAAATTACAGCCCATAATAAATTTCAAATCCGGCGAGTTAGAATTTATACGAAATGTTCCAACATAACCTGATGCTGGAAATTGTCGAATGTCCAAATGGTAAAATGTTTCGTTACATTTCGATAGCACTTGTACCGATTTACATTAAATATATATATACATATACCAAGCACGAGTAGACACAGAATTGTGACATCTGCTCGACACAAAGACGACGCGGGTTTTATCACCCTCTTAAAGAGCTTCGAATGAAAGCACGTCTCTCCAAAACAATATAATTCTCATTTTCTGATGATGAAACATTTAGCATCGTTGCGAGAGCTTGAGAACGGGATTAATGACGTTACAGGGCAGTTGTGTGTCCCGCCTCTGGTCTAGCGATCCAAAAGGGGATGATGCTTCGAGTTCGTAAAACATTGCATTAAGCTTGCGAGAAACTAGTGCCCTGTGCATGCTAACAGCCCTGCGTAATTTGACGCTCTCAACGTGTGCGTTTACGAGCTCCGCCTCGTTAGAGCGACCCCAAAACATAAAAGTTTCTCATTACGAAAACATTATTGTCCCCGGGTCCCGGGTGTTGTTGTAAGGAGAAAATTTCCCTCGACTTTCCTTATTTCATTGAATTTCGCCCGTCATTCAAATTATAAACAATGCAATACTTATTTTTCACCATTGGAGGAGGGAAAAAAGTAAGAATCGTTGCAAAAGAAAACGTCTACGTTTGCAGTGGGACTAAAGAACTGGAGACTCAGCATCATCATCATCATCATCAGTTTGTTCTGATTCCGAAAACAAATGTGAATTCGTCTTTGGTGTATCCATTTCCAGAGACGGGTCTCACTTTGATTAAAGTCGTTGTTGATGCTCGCTTTGGGGAAATGGAGAAACAGAGTTGCCTTTGTGCTGACTGCAACACTCCTCTCTTTTGGATGCTGATCGAGAAAATTGACTAAAACAGCAAAGAAAACCCTTCACTCCTGGGGGAATTTCCAAATCCTATTTCTATTCCTTTATCGCTAATCAGTTAATCACGAGCACCTGGAAAATTATAAAATTACCATTATCATCTTCAAATCGTTCAATAACTTCTATGACGAGCGTTTACAAAAACAAAGGGAATTTCAAAACTAAAAACTGAATAATAGGGTTTGTCAGACAGATAGTATAGCGAAATTCCCCGATCCATGGGAAAGGAGAAGTTGGAAGTACATTAAATATTTCCGACCTCGAACACGGAACATCATTTCGACGTTGAAACTGCCAAAGAGGAAAAGCGAGAGCCCGTCGGTTGAGGGTGAAATAACCGTTAAATAAGTAAACGACAGCCTAAGGGAAAGGGAAACGTGACGTTTTATCTCCTTCTCTTGTGAGGAATCGACTACTACCGCCGTGCACAATTCATGTCCGCTCTCGTCAAAAGAACACCATGGAAACTGTTCGGACAGTTGCTAAATGACAAGTTAAGAGGACAGAAAGAGGACTCAATACAAATACAAAATAGACATAAAAATAATCAAAAAATAGTTCCAAATCCCCCACTACTGGGTCTTTTTAATACTTGAAAATCCAATTGGGGTTGAATTATGTAATTTGATTTTGACTTCGATTTTGACTTTGATTTTAATTTTGACTTCGATTTTAACTACGAATTTAATTTTGATTATCACTTTGACTTCGATTTTAGCTTTCATTCTGTTTCTGATTATGATTTGAACTTTCGATTTTTTCGCAAATTTACGACAAAATTTTTAAATATATCAAAAATTGGAAAACGCCATTTTCTAGTTTATTAAATAACGAAGAAAATGCACTACATTAAACTTTTTTTTTGGTAAATAGAAACGTTCCACCAGTAAAACAATTTTGGGGTTGTTTTCCACCCCAAATGGATCTTCACCCATAACCCAGCTGTGTTGGCCTTTCTAGGGTTACATGTCCCCTCCCCCTCTTTTGTCTTTAGTGGAGAAGAATATTAAAACCCTCAAGAGTAGGGACTTTTAGTTTACTTGCGAAAATTTCCGTCAGTACCAGGCAAAAAAAAAGAAAAACAGGAAAAAAATCTGATCCCACAACGGCGTTACGCTTCTCCTCTCGTATTTACTGGCTCGACACGCATAAAGAGACAGATTTTATTCGTTTTATTTACCCGATGCTCATATATGGAAAGGACTACGTGGGGTTGTCAGACCACAGAGATGTGGTTGTAATTCGGTTCCTATGATGTTCTCTACATGGATGCTGCATTATCCTCTCTGTGCCTCCCTCTCTCTTTCTCTCTCTCTTACTCCATCTCTCTGGTACTTCAAAAACCTTTAGTCATGAATTCTACTACCCTAATTTATTCCGTTTCTTTCTCAATTTACTCATAATTCTCTAACTAGATGACTTTATTTTATCACAGAGAGAGAGAGAGAGACAAAAAGGGAATTTATCAAAAATTCCGAAAATTAGGAATGTCTTCATGTTAATATTATATATTTTAAACTTAAATCACTAATAATAATAAACCAACTGAACTTAAGTAAAGGAATTTCAGTATTTTTTTAAATTATTATTCGTTACTATTTAATTATTTTAAACTTAAATAATTCAATTATTTTTTTTTGACAAATTTTTACCATTTTCAAAAGAATATTGCGAACATATTTATTATATTTTATAAATAAATAAATATTCCAAGAATGTTCAGAACTAAATTTTCCATTCTAATTTATCAAATGCTGGTAATTTCTCTTTTTTTTAGTATCGACAAAAATTCTACACGTTTTACACCGAATTATTTTGACGTATTAGACGGAGAGCTAGGGACAGTTTTAATGAAGCGTTTTTTCTAAGGCCTATAATTGGAGAGTAGGTGCATTCTACACTCCTCTTTGCAAAAATGTAAGTCTGGTAGCGCGCATGCCCTGCGTTTCCACATATGAGACAGTTTAATATGTAGAAAATTTATTTAATATTTTTAAGGGCAAGATTCATTTGATGTTAAGCCTTTATGCCTAAATTTCATAAAAATATAACTGCCAGACCTTTCAACCCCCGGCCAATGACGTGCCAGACACGTTGTGTATTAATAATTAAAAATTAATAAATAATTATGGAATTTCAAGCGTCTTTTATAAGTCTGTCTTTTTTATTATAGGTAGTATTCCACTTGTATATGTCACCATTAAAATGACAGACCGAAATTCCGCCGCTAAATATGTGAAAAAAAATTGTTAAAGTTGCAAAATTTTCAACGAAAAATGAGGGCCGCTGAGGGTAGTCGTGGAAGTAAAAGGAGACAATCTGATTCCTGCAATAATAATAATTATTATATATAAATACAAAAAAGAATATAAATTCTAACCTTGTCTTACGATTTTCCTCTCCGAAAATTTTCTCTGAATAATCGACGACATTCAGTTGCACTCTCTCAGTGTTTGTTTTAATACCCTCTCTGCGCTGATCATCATCCCTTTTCGTTAAGTCCGATCCTTTCCATAGTAAATTATTCCTTCCAATCGTTTCGATCCCTGATACAGATTTCCATCCATTATTAATTTTCCCCTCCTTCTTCTCCTTCTCCTTTTTTGCTTCTTTCACCTAGAGATAAAAGAAAAAATTATTTCCATTGTGATACAATTTGGGGGGGGGGGGATTATTTCTCTCCTGTGTTTATTAATACAAAAGTCGCACAAATATGGATAAATTCATCATATATAGAAAGTAGTAGTAGTTGTAGTGAATCGCAATAACCAGAAATAACATATCGAAGATGAGAGATGAATGTATACCAGTTTTGCCAATGCTTTTGCGAGATGCATTGCCTCTCACTGGCAATGCGTACGAGTGGATAAATAATAAAGTATGAAACGTTCTTCTTCTACCTGCCGATGTTGGAAAATATGATGGATGAGAGGTGAGTGGGGAGGAAAATAAGGGCAGATCGTACATAGAGGGAGAGAGAGAGAGAGAGAGAGAGAAGGAGAGGAAAAAGGGAGAAAGACGTATTGTTCCTAGCGAGCCAACGTAATGGAGCCGACCTGTCAGACAGAGTTATGTCTCTCCTGTGCGAAGAATGCGTTATGTCATCTTCATACCTTTTTTTAAAATGCCAAATTTTTTTTATTACTGTTATCAGGGCCGGCTCTACCATAGGCCGCTCATTAACCTAAAGAATCGATTAAAATTTCGATAAATTGAAATTTGGATAAATTGAATTTTTGGTTAATTTAAGTGAGAATTAATTAGAATTGGAATGAATTTAAATTTCGATCGAATAATTTCCATTGTTTAAATTATAGTGGTTATTAGTATTTTTGTACACTGAAAAAAAATTTATTTGATTCAAATAATGAATTACTTGTCTATTATTAAATAAATATTTACTTGAATCAAATAATTTTTATTTAAATCAAATAAACTGTAATTGAATCAATAATTTGTATTTTGAATCAAATATATTTATTTACTCAAATAACTGTAATTGATCAAATTAACTGTATTAAAAAAAATTATTTACTCAAATAAAATTTATTTGATCAAATAAAATTTATTTGATACAAATA
The DNA here is from genome assembly GCA_001855655.1 of Leptopilina clavipes. Taxonomy (NCBI): domain Eukaryota; kingdom Metazoa; phylum Arthropoda; class Insecta; order Hymenoptera; family Figitidae; genus Leptopilina; species Leptopilina clavipes. Next base: position 12,568 of record JUFY01035109.1, read on the forward strand.
AAATTTATTTGATACAAATAAATATTTATTTGATAATAGTCAAGTAATTCAGTATTTGAATCAAATAAATTTTTTTTCAGTGTAAAGGAGAAGGAGAAGGAGAGAGACAGAGAGAAAGAGATGAATGAGATGAATATTCTGCAACATTGAATGTTTGACAATCGTCTAATGGCGGAATAAGATATTAAAGGGAGTAATATTTGCCTTCTGCGGCTGCCTGAATTCCGAAGAACTGTCTGTCACGAGGAGGAAATCTAATATTGCTGGATGACCGATTCGCGACGATGGCTTGTGATTGATGAGAACGCGTTTTCAAATAAAGCAAAAAAAAAAAAAAAAAAGAGGAGAAACCCCTCTTTTCATGTCTCGAAAAAAAAGTATATAACGTCTACTTGATACGATATTATGGAAAAATGTTGAAATATAATTTTTTCCAATTTTAAATTTCACAAGAAAATTTACAAAACAATTTTAAAATAAAAAAATTAACTACACCAATGCAAAATTTACAATGAAATTTACAGAATAAAAAATTTAATGTAAAATTTACAGAAAGAAAATTAAAAATTAATGTAAAGTTTACAGAAAGAAAATTAAAAATTAAAATTACATAAATAATAAAACTTACGAAAGAAGTACAATATTGAATTTAACATTGTTATGTCCTGATTGAACGTAACACAATGTATATTTTAAATAAATAAATTTTTAAACCTAGACTTTCGTCTAATAGCTGAGGAATCTTATCGAAGTTGGAATTTTATTAGTATTTGAAAAAATTAGGAATTTGAATTTAAAAGAATAAGGGTGAGATTGCGACCACTAAATGAAAGTTTCATTCACCCTTTGTATCATAGGTAAATTAATTTAGGATTGGTTTAACAAATTTTTTAAGAAATAATTGTCCTCAATGTTAGTCCAATTATTCTTCGAAATCAGGAATTTTTATGATTTTTTAAAGAAATGAACTTTGATAGTTAATAATATTAAACTTACTTTTCTTTTATTAATCGGTATTTGGTTGATATGCTATGTGTAGGTTGAGAATTGAATTGCGAGTTAAATTTTTAGAATTACTTCGATAAAACTAACTGAATTTAGAATTAACACTTTTGAACGTAGACTTGACTTGAAGATTTAAATTAGAAATTAAAGAAGTTAGAATGTTAAATGAGGGACTTAGAATGTTAACTTGGAATCTTAAAATGTGGAAATTTGATAATTAGAGAAGAACTTGAATTAGAATAGAACTGAAAAATTAAATAGAACTGTTTTAGAACTTGAATTAG
>JUFY01035111.1:2269-12629 GCA_001855655.1 Leptopilina clavipes
ATGATATATGTATATTTAAGTAATTTTGGTTATATGTTAAGTCATTTTAGGAATATTATAAAAAAAAATTTTTCGTTTATGATAAACGTTGCGTACTTCAACGTCCTATTCGCCAGCAGAAAAAGCTCGCGTCACAACAAAGGAATAAAAATAATGAAAAAAAAAGACAGTTTACGACCCTCTTGAGATGCTCTACGTTCTACGAAATGCCACACTTTACTATATATATTATAGAAACTCATCTATAGCTTCGTAGGTACCAGCAGGCACGACCTATTGAGCGGATGTTCTATAAAACCTAAATCTCAAAAAAGGAGCTTTTTCCATACACCGTCAAACTATTTTGTTTGCACGAGTTTTTTAATGAAGACAATCTTTATAAACGAATTGTTTGAATTTGCTTTTTTTTTTAAATTCTTCGATTACTCAGGAAAATTTTTTTTTTCATCGGCCAACGCATAGGACACGTTCAGAAAGACGGTATAGAAATTCACTCCATTCTAAAAAAAAAAAAAAAATATTCCTGCCGCTTAAAAACCAAAAAGATAAAAATAACGAGATTTTCTGACTTTACACTCTATTTTTCTGAAGAGTAACACACAATGGATAAATATCTGATTGCAGGAAAGTATTCACTATGCAAAAAACCTATTGAAAAAAAAGCCTCTATAGTCACTGTTCTTTACATTCCTGCTATCTAATAATTTCCTCGGTTGTCATAAAAACAGCCATTGAAGGTTTTAGGAGCTAAGGTAATATGCAACTCGGGATAGAAAACGAGAGATGAGAATCTCTATATTTATGTCGCGTTCAATATGTAATAAAAAAAAATCCTTAAGTGCCGAGTAAATTACATCGACTGTGAATATTGCCGTATGTAAACATTTTTGAATGTTAAAAAATAAAACGAACAACAATTGAGACATTAAGTGAAATTTTTACCTCAATTTACAGATAAATAAAAAAATCGAGACACATTAAGTCCAAAAAGTTATTATTCCGAATTTTCAGTAGATAGAATTTTTATTTTTTTTTATTTTGATTGATTTATTTTATTTGTTTTTTTAATTTAATTCTTTTAGCCGAATTTTCATTAATCGAATTTTTGTTTAATCGACTGAATTAACCTAAATTTTTGCTTAATAGAATTTTTGTAAATTTGAATTATTATTTAATAGTAGAATTTCTATTTAATCCACTTTTTATTTGAAAGAATTCTTGTTTAAAAGAATTTTTAATTCTAGAATTCTCAATTGAGAGAATTTTCTGTAAGCTAGAATTTCCATTTCACCGAATATTCAATTGTCCGAATTTTTAATTTCACGAATCATTTGATAGAATTCTTACCAAAAAGTTCGAATTTTCATTTCACCGAAATTGTAAATAGCCGAAATCTTTCGGCGCGAATTTTAAAATTAAACAATCAGGAAATATCTAAATTAACCAATCAGGAAATATCTAGAAAATTGTGATTGTTTAATTTTAAAATTCGCGCCGAAAGATTTCGGACATTTGCAATTTCGATGAAATGAAAATTCCAACTTTTAAGAATTTTATTAAGTGACGATTCGCGTGAAAATAAAAATTCGGAAAAAATAAAGATTCGGTGAAATGAAAATTTTGGTATTTAACAACTTGGCTTACTTAAAATTCCGTGAAATGAGAAATTCTGCTAAACAAAAATTCGTTCGAATAAAAATTCTTTTCAATAAAAAGTGGGTTAAATGGAAATTCCGTGAAATTCTGCTAAACAAAAATTCGGCCAATTAAGAATTCTTTTCAATAAAAAGTGGGTTAAATGGAAATTCCGTGAAATGAGAATTCTATAAACAAAAATTCGTCAAATTAAGAATTCTTTTCAATAAAAATGGAAATGGAAAAGAAAATGGAAATTCTGTGAAATAAGAATTCTGCTAAATAAAAATTCGTCCAATTAAGAATTCTTTTCAATAAAAAATGGGTTAAATGGAAATTCCGTGAAATGAGAATTCTGCTAAACAAAAATTCGTCAACTTGAGAATTCATTTTAATAAAAAGTCGGTTAAATGGAAATTCTGTGAAATAAGAATTCTGCTAAACAAAAATTCGTCCAATTAAGAATTCTTTAAACTAAAAAATAGTTAAATAGAAATTCTGTGAAATGAGAATTCTGCTAAACAAATATTAATCCAAATAAGAATTCTTTTAAATAAAAATTTGGTTAAACAAAAAATTCTCTTAAATAATAATTCAATTTACATAAAAATTCTTTTAAGCAAAAAATTCAGATGAATTCAGTTGATATTAAAAAAAAAAATCGGCCAAAAGAAAATTCTGTCTTATAAAATTGAATCAAACTGAAAATTCCATAAATAATAAGCTCAAATACTTATTATTCAGAGTAGAGAAAAATGTGAATAAGAACTAAGAATCGGTATAATAATTCCCGATATGAGAGTCGAGAATGTAAAAAAAGCCAGACATCCTTTCGGCATATTAGAATGGTAAGATTGACGGATATGTAATCCATCCTATGACTTCTATTTCCAATAAAATCGATTGCGAGTTGGATGTTCCTTATTGAATTTACCGACCAGACGAGCCTTGGCAATATTGATGGGTCCAGGTACGCAAGAGGAAGCAAATGACATCGACGAATGAAAAGCCATTGGGCGCTGTACCTCGGATCGGTGACTCAGCGAAAGTTCACCAATACCTGACCTATTGTGCTCGTTAGAGACGAGCGGCCATTGGCCAAGCTGTTTTACTCAACTCATCCTCCTATCGTTTTCTTATCCTTACGTTATATCCTCTTTCTTATCCTCCATCCATCCGATATCTCTCTCTCTCTCTCTCTCTCTCTCTTTTTTTTTTCTCTCTCCGGAACATTCTCATATAGATATCGTCGACTTATTCGCGGGGAGAATTGGCCATACCGCATCTTGTCCTTCGATCTATCGGGTCAAATCCTAATTCCATAGGCCACCAATGTCGACGACTACTCTCCTAGGGATTTCGAACCAAGGTGCACTTTAGGGAATCCTTTTCTCTAACGAGTTTTAGGATTTCAGAACACTGCGAAGCCAGCAGTATAACGTAATCGCGTTCAATGAAGACTGCGGAGAGAAGAGACCAGCTCATCATCACGAACTGTGAAAGAAACTGTGATGACAATTAGATAACAGAAAAGAAAAGAAAATTGGTCGGTGGTCTTAAAATTTTCAACGAGAGAGTTGTCTCTCTCGTCCATGGAGAAAATACAAAAGCTTGACCTCAAAGCTAATTCTTTATAAGATCGAGAAAAGAACTAGAAGAAGAAGAAGAAGAAGAAGAAGTCTTTCAGCTGCACAATAAAGATCTATTATTCACTCTAATTGTTCAAGAATTCACCGAAACCTCGCAAATTCACCGCAAAGGAAAACCAGACAATGTTCCTTACAATTCTCCCCAACCTAGACAATATTTAATAAACAAAAATTCATTTCACGAAAGAAATAATTAACCATCAGAGAGTTGGTACAAAACTGTAATTTTGTTTTTTTTTGTGATTTCTCTGACCAATGGTGACCCTGATGTAATATACGGAAAACTGCTCTATTAAAAAGAGAAGAAGAAAGACATCAGAAGGATGAAAAGTGTGTTTGGAAAAAATCAGATACGATTCTCTCAAGTGAATGCTTGCGAAGGAATTTGCAGTAAGACACATCAATACAATATAACGTATATATATAAGAAAAAGCTTTAATAGAAGAAATCTAAGAGGGATTGAAAAGAAAACAAACGACAAGCCGAAGCACAAGAGACGACAGCACTTTTCATGCTTTTGCGAGCGATGATGCGCGACGATGTGCGAATTTGTCATCGGGATATCTATCGACATATGCCATTTTTCCTGACCGACTTTTTACCTCTCTTGCCCGTTGTTGTTCTCCACTTCTATATGTTCAGAGTCGTTGGCTTTTCCATACTTTTACGCGTTGTACGCCGGCATTTATTACCTTAAGAACATTTGTAAAATCCGCTTTTTCCGGATTCACAATCCCATATTTGACACATCAGATTTTTTAATAAATTTTGCATTTCAATTTAAAATTGAAATTTACAATTAAAAATTAGAAATTTAAATTTGAAAGTTATTTATATTTGATGATAAATTTTATTATACCCAATTACTCAATTGGTTAATGAATTTTATCAATATAGACTGAAATTAATCACTATTTAATCACGAATTAATAGTAAATTGCTTGACTATTATCAAATAAATATTTACTTGAATCAAATAATTTTTATATAAATCAAATAAACTATAATTGAATCAATAATTTCTGTATTTGAATTAAATACGATTTAATTGACTCAAATAAAATTTATTTGATACAATTTAATATTTATTTGATAATAAAGTTTATTTGATACAAATTAATATTTATTTGATAATAGTCAAGTAATTTATTATTTGAATCAAATAAATTTTTTTTTCAGTGTATTAGACAATTTAGGTTTTACTTTGTAAAAAGTATAAAAATTAGGTACTATATATTTTTTTCCATTGTACCGATAATATACAATAAAAACGATTAATCGTTGGCGAATAAAATTTAGATAAAATTAAATGCATGTGGAAATTCAAACAGAGATAAACATATAAAAAAAAGTAAAAACTTACGTAAATAGACAGTTTTCATGAAAAATATTCTCCCTTACCTGAAACAGAAAAATAAATACAAATTAAAAAAAAACGCCTTTGTAAAAACTAACTAGAAAAAAAAATATCGCAAACATTGCGTATGCATTTTTTTGTCTCTTTTTTACATTTTCGTTAACGCTCATCGTACAACAGATATATAAAAAGCTCAGTTGTATAATTATATAGCGTTGTAATAAAATAAATATTTCAATAATGCTTTTGCCTCGGGGGAAAATTGTCAGTGCCCATATATGTAATGCAAAATAACCGCATTTTGTATGGCTACCGTTGCATGCAAATTTGTTGAAATATTTGCCATACATATATGTTTGATATTCATTATATTTGTCGAGTATTTCATGCATCGTTCGCATCTAGAACAGAGAGATAGAGAGAGAGAGAGAGAGAGCGTCTAAAATATTTGCCCATATCCACTAAATAATATTTCACATGATAATTGAATACATTATAATCATTTAATTTATTTCATTATTCAATGTATAGTTTCAATTAAACAGCGCGTAGAAATTTACAAAGTCTTCCCTAAGGGTTTTAATATTGATATAATATTGTATAATTTCACATATTCGCATTGTATATATAGAATGAAATTTCAATGTACAGTGTAATTCTTGATCACTTTTGTCCGCATATATTTTCTCTATCCACTGATTTTAACGCTTTTTTGGTAAAATTTCACTTACACTCGCCGGAAAAATAATAATAATAATAATAATCAAAGATCAATGATGCAGAATCGAATAAATTCTCCACAAAAGGGAGAATCAACGTTTTTTGAATTAAAAGAAACAGAAATCATCATTCAAACGTAAATTAAAAATTAATCGATCAGAAGAATTCTAATTGCGGTTAATTTTTATCTTGCAATGTTCCTAAATTACCGAACGATTAAATAAATCTGAAATTTATTTATTTCTTCTTCAAGATGAAATTTTATTATATTGTAATTTTGCGTAATTAATTTAAAAATAAATTACAAAGATTCAAAATGATTAATTATTTTTTTTTTTGCTTTTCCTGTAATTTCTTGGGAAATATTTATAAAGCAAAAATATTTTGTTCATTTCAACGTTCACAACTTTTTGAATCATTAAAATTCCCTTAGTTCTCAAATTTCAATGAATTTTTATTAAAATTATACTTGGAATATTTATTGATTAATAATACTAACAAATTGTAATCAATCGAAATTTCAATTCATTCTATTTCTAATTAATCTTTATTTTAATTATTCCAAAATTCAATTTTATCCAAATTTAAATTTAATCAAATTTTATTCCATCATCCAACATTGAATTCATCAAAATTTCAATTATATTCAATTTTTAATTCAAATTTCAAGTGATTCAACTTTTAATTTTTAATTACTGAAAATATTTATATGGGGAAAAATATTTTGTTCACTTGAAAGTTCACAATTTTCTCATCATACCTTGCATGGCGTTAATACTTGAATAATTTTTCGTCCAAATGAATAGTTTTCGTTAAATTATTTTGAAAAATTATTTTATTTTCCTTGCGTCTTTATTTTAGCCTAAAACAAAAAAGTGTTTAACCGCAAAACAAAAAGTTCCACTAAACTAAAACAAAAGTACCTTTAAACAAAATGTAAAATGTATGAATCTTTAACTATAAAACAAATGGATTTTCAAGTTAAGATAAACTATTTTTCTCCTCCCTAGAATATATCTAAAAAAAAGGTAGGTACACAATGAATTTTCAAGAGCAATAAATAAAGTAGATCAGTCGTGGAATTTGTTTCCTTTATGGAAGTGAGGCTTCCAAAGTGACTCCTCTTAAATTTATATCGACGGACCTAGAGGATGAAGAAGGTATATTGAGGGGGCATTGGGGCCTGGGGGAGGATAGAAGGTGAAGGGGCCAAAAGGGTGAGGAACAAACGCATCTCTCTATATAAAGTTATCCTCCTCGTCCATGTCACGTATTCTACACATCACACTAGAATCCACGCAGAGTAAAGCAAGTATCGAGCGCACGAAACGTTCGTCGTATCGATTACTCCCTTCGTTCCCCTTTCCCGGCCCACAATCCCTTCCTCTTTCACCCACCATCCACCTACCAACCCTCGCTAACCCGCAGCCCGGCCGTAAGGTGATAAGAACAGCTGAGGAATTAGCGACGACGCGATAACCACGTTAAACTCTTTTGCTTATACCTATATGGAGTAATGTCATAAGCCACAGTCACTTCCCCCCACCCCCATGCCCCTTTCGGAGGGAGGGAGGGGAAAAAAGTCGCGACAGAGAGCCATTATAAGGGTGAAATTATTATGTTCCGGGGTCCCGTGCAACGGGCAAATTTTTCATTCTACGCACGCCTTGATATATTCCAAAGATTTTTTTTCTTTTTTTTTCTTCACTCCCACTCCTCATCACGCTCTTATATACCCCGCTTCCTGCGATTCAGTCACCATGATATACTTTTAAATGAACCTACACCGCCCCCGGGATATAATGCATTTTTTCCACGACGATGAGAAAATATTTGTAAGTTTAGAATGTCGGGAAATCAATTTTTGAAAAAAAATTTTTTCTTTTCGCTATTTTTTGTTATTGTGCAATCACCCCCAGAAAAAAGATATATGACTCAGAACATACTAAACTATTTATTTGTTCCAAATAAATTTTATTTGCGGTTCAAATAAAAAAAATCAGTCGAAATAAAAAAATTTGGTTCAAATAAAAATTGTATTTATGTCAAATAAAACATTTCTTTATACACCCAGAAAAAAGATATATTTCTCTCAGAGCCAACTAAACTATTTATTTGGAACAAATAAATTTTATTTGGTTCAAATTAAAATTTATTTAGTTCAAATAAAATTTTTATTTGGAACAATTAAATTCTTATTTGGATCAAATGAATTTTTATTTAAAACAAATAAATAATTTAGTTGGCTCTGAGACAAACATACGTTTATTTAACTCAAATAAATTATATTTGGTTCAAATAAAACATTTCTCTGGGTGTATAAACTTGCAGTTTTTCACTTTCAAATTTGTTGAATAATATTTACAAAAAAAAAATTCTTTTTACCTCTTTCTTTTTTTTTATTGGACTCTAAACTCTCTAAAGAAAAGATTTCATATACTTGAAACCAGCAAAATAATTTTTTAGATTATTTTATAAATATAGAAATTAATGGGGGTGTAATTACCCCAACCGCGGGGCTATTATATCCACAAATTTAAGTTTCTATAACTCCAATAGAAAATTTATTTTCTCGACAAATTCTAGAAGAATGTCCACAAGATCACAAATAATAAAAAAAATTTTTATTTTATTGTGAATTTTAATGAAAAGTGTTTAGTACCAGAAAAGTAGGGTAAACATTACCTGTTTACCCCAAATGACCTTTCTAAAATATGTCGCATACATGTGTGTCACATTAAACACTCACACGAAGGAAATGTTCGTAATATTTATAATTTAATTATTATTAATTACTAAATTATTAATTAATTATTATTAATTACTAAATTATTAATTACTAAATCACTAATTACTAAATCACTAATTACTAAATCACTAATTACTAAATTAGTAATTACTATATTCCTCTTTAGTGGCGGCAAATGTATATAATTTGCCAACAGTCGTTTTTCATTTCCATTTTCAACATGTCATTTCCCTCTATATCTTTTCTCTTTTTCCCCATTTCGGCGATAAACAATAGGAATTGGAGAAACAAAGCGCGCAAAACTTAAGAAATTCCACAGTGTATTAAGAAAGAAGAAAAAAAGAAAACAAGCACTTACCCAATCCATCTTGTCTGCAAGATCAACACTGTCGTGCTCTGATAAAGAGCCGGATGATTATATCCTGTAGGTCGTCACTAATTTCAAGGACGTTGCATCTTCGAATAACGACAATGTCGCGTGTACCCCACGAGAATCACGATTTTCTTTTTTCAAAAAATTTTCAACTGCGAAAAAAGTCTTTAAAAAAATATTTCAAAAAAAGAGACGAGTTTTATAAGGGGAAAAAAAACAAACCGCACAATTGCACTAAAATTTTGTCCGCCGCGTTCACTGAGACGAGAGGAGCGTCCAACTGGCGCGAAAACAAGACGATATCCCTTTCGCATTCACTGACGACGAGAGATACTCTTTGGTGCAGAGCCACTGTTACTTTCTTGGGTCGCCGTAACCGCCACCTCCATCACCTCCATTGAGGCCCCTCCAACTATATTATATACGTATATATACATTTCAGTTGTTGATGGAAGGAGCTTGAATCTAGGGACTATTTCCCATTCCAATGGTCGATATATGTGTGTTTATATATATATAGATATAGGAAAAGATATAACGAGATAGTTTGGTGGGAAGTCAGCTGGATTACCTCTGGCGGGGGTGGTGAAAGGAAAGACATTTCTTCCCTATTCTGTGTGTATATACGTAAACCTCATCATCCTGCGGGCCCCGCTTTCCACAAGCAAGTTTTCTTTAATTCTTCATTCCTTTCATTGCAATATATGTGTACATTGTGTGTGTGCGTGTGTTTTCAACTCTTTCATGATAATCACGTTTACAACCCACGTACGTGGATCATATGTCATATATGTCTTCCGCAGGAATGCAGTTGCAGGTGTTTGAGGCGCCGCCGCTCAAATAGTTTTTGAGGTTTTCGAATCGAAGAGACCTTGAAAGAATATTTTTAAAATTCGATAATGAAAAATTGAAAATATGCAAAAAAATCCTTATTTTTAATTAAGCTTATGCTTTCTCTCTAAATTTAAATCACAGTGGTGGCACGCCAATACTAAATTTATGTACACTAATAATGCGAACTTTTTGTCACTCCCATAGGAGAACACTAGCGCATCTGTTGGCAGTGACAAAAAGTTCGCATTATTAGTGAACATAAATTTAGCATTGGCGTGCTACCACTGTGATTTAAATTAGTAGAAAACAAAATCAAATTCTATTTTTCAAAGTAAAATATGCACTCTTACACTATTATTATTATTAATAGTGAAATTATTAATTAACACCTAAAAACAATTTTTTATGAATAATTTTATAAAAGATTGTAGTGTTACTTACAATTAGCACTATTGCGGCGGCCATATTGGATAATTACTAGAGAAACCGATAGGGGCGTTTTGTATACTTCAATTCGCAATAAAATTTCACTAGATAGAAACGATGTTGAAGTCCACAACGTTTAAGATCAACGATTTAAAGGAAAAATATTTTTCTATTGTAATTTTAATTTGTGTCATAATTACCCATGTGGGTAAAACCGACCGAGAATGTTTTTGTAGGCCAGGAAGTGGCGCCAATTCGAGCTAGTGGCCACTGAATGAACTAGGAGAAAATGCGTTTTATCGTTTTAGAGTGAAATGTAAAGTACGAAACCACTTTTTCGTGTAATATCAGTCACGTGGGTTTCTCCCACATGGTCTTAAATTGAAATTATTAAAAATTTCTACTATAAATGAAAGAAAGTGCAAAATTGTTGGGAACTGCGACATTCTTTGAACTCTGATGATGATTATTAAGAGTGTTCAATGGTCTCTGAAATTTCTTGGTTATGTTAAGGCGCTTGCACACTTTCAAATTTTTGGGCGAGCGCTTGGACGGAGACGAATTTTCACGACCTTGAAATTCACGTCACTAAATTTTATTGGCTCTATAAAAAGTC
>JUFY01035117.1:0-11536 GCA_001855655.1 Leptopilina clavipes
TTATGTGACGCTCCACGGTGAAAGACACCTAACGTGTCAACGAATTGTTGGTTATGTTTAGGAAAGTTTTTGCTTGATTTAAGATTCATTTTTAATTACCTGAAATCAAAAACAATTTTTATTAATTATTTAGTATATAAAATAGTTATTAAAAATAGTTTTTGATATCAAATAATTAAAAATGAATCTTAAATAAAGCTAAAACTTTCCTAAATAACCTATAATTCGTTGCCGCGTTAGGTGTCTTTCACCGTAAAGCGTCACATATATGTAAATATATATCTTAATTCATAATAATATATTACTTATCAATTAATACAAATTTTGATTGGTTGTCCAAATTAAGAATCAGAAGAGGAGCAATCAAATTTATGTATTTTTATGAGACTTTTTTTACCGAAATAAATTTTAAGATTCGGGAGGCCATAAAAAGTTCGGATAACAGAAGTTCGGATAAAATAATTTTCGGTTCGGATAATAGAGGGTTCGGATCACAGAGGTTCGGATAATCGAGGTTCCACTGTAATTAAAGCAAACAAACGTTATTTTTAATACAAGTACAATGTAATTTTGATGTATTAAAAAATTCGATGAATTCGCAAATAAAATAGAAAAGATTTGTAATAATTTTTGATAAAACTTGGTAAGAATTTGAAATGTAATTCAGTATATGTGACGCTCCACGGTGAAAGGGACCTATCGTGACAACAATTTATAGGTTATATTTAGAAAAGTTTTTGCTTGATTTAAGATTCATTTTTAATTATCTGTAGTCAAAAACTATTTTTATTAACTATTTTATATACTTAATAATTAATAAAAACTGTTTTTGACTACAGATAATTAAAAATGAATCTTAAATCAAGCAAAAACTTTCCTAAATATAACCTATAAATTGTTGTCACGATAGGTCCTTTCTTTCGTGGAGCGTCACATATTTAGCTGGATTTAAAAATGAGAAGACAAGTGAAGGTTATACTTGTAAAAAAATATGTATTAAAGGATATTAGCGATCACGGCAGGGTGTTGGTAAATTTAGTACATACATATGTATACAAGATATGATAATACGTTGTCTCGATATATGTATAACATAACAATTTTTCTTCGATACGCACCGTCGATCATGACGCCTATTTTACGCGGTTATTGGCGCATGTGCAAAACCTGGTGTACAGGCACATGCGAGAATGTTATGTTCCATGATATTAATAACGTGGCTCGGAAAGAGAAAAACAAAATCATTCGGTTCACCATATGGTCAACCTAAATTCTAAACTCAATTTTTAATTTTTACTCCATACCTCGATAGAGCTCTTTAAAACATAAATTTTACACATTATGGTTTGATTCTGAATTTCCACTTGTAAAGTTTTTCAAACCAAAATTGGTATCATAGTGACCCAGTCTTTTCAATTTCGCGGCTTTTTCAGCGACGCTGATTGGCGAGAATGACAAAAAAGTTTGCAAAAAAACCAAGTGCCAAAAGAGTTGAAAAGCTATGCAATCAATTTAGGTGTCTCTCTTACAAATTAGAAGATAAGACCAAGTTACATCAAAGTTAATCGTGATCACTGAAGCGTATTGCAAAAGTGTGAACAAAATTGTGAACAAAATTGTGCACCAAAAAAAGTAAATCGAGGTTGTTATAAAATTTAGTCTAGACAGTGTTATAATACCACAAAAAACACAGATTTTTAACCTACACAACAAATTTCCCAATTGTTAGTAATTTTTACGTTCAATTAATAAAATCAACCTCTGATGATCAGAAAACTTATTGTTTCAATTTTATTAGACAAAAAGGAAGAAACGATTGAGAATTTCCAAAGTTTAGGAAATATTATTTTTCTTTGATGATTTACATTTATGTCACTAATCGTACCTATAGTTTCCAATTAAGTGATAAATAATTGAGTTTAAGAAAATGATGAACAACGTGAAAAAATGAAAAAAAACGGAAATTGCGTTTTCGTCACTTGATGATAGAGGAGGCATCACCCTTATTTTTGTTGCGGTCGAGCGTTCTCTCATTAAATCACAAATTAATGACATTAGCAGTGCTATAATATCGTGGCGGGTATTACGTGTCTCGAGTATTTTCTCCGTCTCCGTCACTCTCTCAATCCATTAACTTTACTCCCTCTCTGTTTCACTGGAAACACTCTTACTCTTGCATAGAAAGAATCAGGTCACTGCGCTGCAAGAAAGCAAGCTGCGCTCCAGCCGTGGATTAGAATTATCGAATATCCCCTCTCTCTCCCCCTACTCGCCACAACATAATCCTGTCAGAAAGCGACGATGACTGGTAAGAAGGCGGTGGAGGGACGTTTGATGGTTTATGTTTTTACTATATAGCGAAGAACGTTTCATTTTAAGAAAAACATAAAATTTTCTGCTACTAGATATATCTGTTTTTATAATGTATTTTTTACTGTTTCTTTCTTCTATTTTTCAACAATTTTTAATTTAATTATTTCGACTAATTTTGGTCGCTTTTCTAATTTTTCGGAGTTTAGACATTTTTATAGTATTCCATCCCGGGCAGAAGTTGCCCCACTTGGCCCTACTTGAAATAGGGCTTTAACAAGGGTCTGACTAGTTTTCCTAGTTTCTTGCAAGGCCCTTGTTAGAGCCCTATTTTAAATAGGGAAAATTGGGTCAATTTCCGCACGGGATAATGAAACAGAATTTAAATGTCGTGAATCATAAAAATTTTAAAGGAAAAAATCTGGATAACGGGGAATAGAACCCTGGTTCAAAATTGAGACGATATTCACGCCTTAGACACTTGAGCCACAGCCGCATTATACTTGAATTTATCACCAAAATGGCTAAAATAGAGTGTAAATTTGAAAAAATAGGGGTAAAAATTAAAAAAAATTCTGCAAAAAAACCTGAAACAAAGAGGTTGCTGTACTTGAGTAACTGGCGGCAATTATAGAGAGCTATAAACAGTAATTTATCAGAGAAGTGCAATTTTTCCTATAACTTATCAACCTTGAATATTTTGCCTTTCCCCTGAAAGAACCAGTTTTGAAAAATAATAAATTTATTCTCAAAGCGACCTATATAATATGATAATTAGATATCAGACATTAGACTGGTGGAATATTTTATAGACAAATAGTGGTCGCTATATAATAAATATAAAATTTAAAATAACACGATTCTAATTTTCTGTGTTGGTTGACTTTTATATTATATACATAGTAGAATAGCAAAGAGCAAACAATGCTTAACTATAGATATTAAATGCGTAGGCCAAATTGCAAAGCACTCTTATGGAACGGATAATGTGTAGATTATGAGTGATATGACGATTATACATGTCATTTAATTATCAAAGAGATTACGATATTAAAAGAGAAATATATATTTACGATCATATAGAATTATGAAAATCAGATTGGTTTATAGTCTTGAATATTGAACTTGGGAGCAAGTCTTGATAATTTCTGTTTAGTGTAATAAAATTAAAATCCTTTTCTATTGGGCAACAAATAAACAATCGAGAAATTAACTTTTATGGTGTGAAATATAATTGAAATGGATTTCAAAGTTGCGAATTTCCAATAAAATAAATTCCATTCCCAAAGAGATATGAACAAATTAGCGTGTTCTAATATGCTTTTCCGAAGCATAGTCCAAACTTGGATAACATAAATTTAAGGTTTCCAAATCCACGTGAAATGGGAAAATTTATTTTGCTTTGAAAGAAGCTGTAATGGATTGGTTCTTTCTTTCGTAAAATGAAAAGGAATTTCTTATCATTGAGCAGATTGGAGCTTCGACTTCGATATTGCCAGCATCCCATATAGACACCAAACTTAATTATAATAAATAACGTTGCTCGTGCAACAAGCACCATAAACATTTCCCGTATATACTCGACATCTATGATGACAATCTCTTTCACTAGATCTAGAGTTGGCTGAGGTAATAAATATTCTGTTCCAACTTTTCTAAATTGCTTCCAGGCATCTTGATGCAGATATTACAAGATATATACAATTGTGCTTGATGAAAAGCAAGAGTATGATCCTTTCCACTTGACGATCGACCAAAGTGAGATTCAACATCTGGTGTAACATATATCACTTATTCAGCTTCTATGCATTGTAATTAAAATTTATAGACTTCACACTATTTTTAATACCATGGAGAAAATTAATCAGAAAAATCGTTGAGAAACGTCCATGGAAAAATTGTAGCAAAATTTTAAACTTGGTCCAAATGATCATTATTTGAGATCATTTGAAAATACTCATTCAGCTTATTGTTAAAAATATAGGAAGCACTTTTCTGTTAAAAAAAAGCACCACAACAATAAGCTGAATGAGTATTTATAACGTTATCTCAGGAACCTTTTGAGATTACATAAAATTTTTTTTCTTATAAATTAAAGTCAGAATTCGACTAATTATTTACGTTCTGAACAAAAAAATCTATTGCCCACTTTTTCAAGGAATGAAAATCATCAAATTATTTTATAAAATGACTTTATAAAAAATTAAAAACTCATTTGTAATTTTAATATTTACATTAAATGGAAATAAGCGCGTTTTAACACGACATGTGTCAAATAATTATTATCTTAATTATATTCATACTTTATACACGTTTCTTATCGTTAGAATGGTATCAAAAAATGTGCGTATATACCTAAAATGATGAAATTTGTGAGATTTATTACACTTAACAACATCATTCACTGCAGCAAATAAATAACAAATTAACGTTTATTAAGAATTAAAAGTTTATTATTTCTTTTAAATGATAAAAAATATGTCATCGTTTATAATTATTCTTATGGCAAATTAAATATAATTAATAGCAAAAAGGTAATTTGTTATTGTAAAAGAAATAAACAATTGATAAACAATTATTATTAAATATTATTATTGTTATTAAAAGATATTATTAAAACTGTATAAATCATTGATAGAATTTTGTTCAAATGATTAATCAATTGTGAAAATAATAATTCATTATGAATTTTCTTTCAATTCTTTTTATGCAGATATTAAATTGTTTGTGTAAAAAAAAAAATATTTATTGGGACAAATTATAATATAGAGAATGAAAAAATTCGAGGAAAATTGAAAAAACCCGCGTTATCAATCTTTTGTGTAAACTAACATTTGTTGACATGAAATACTTCCTTATAGAATGAATTTTCATCATTTCCTCTTCATTGCGGCACGCTCCCAATAAATTATAAATTAGGATCAAACATTCAGAGTATGGAGATAACGATTGACGCTCTACGATTTTAATAAGAAGGGAAGCAAAATTGCATTTGTAAGCGTCATTTCGCGGAATCGATCATAACAAAGGGTACTCTCTAAATTTGTATTAGTAAAAATTTTAACTAATTTGAATTAGTGACTCACTTTTTGCTTTTGAATTAGTTAAAATTTACTAATAAATTAGTAGAAAAAAATTTTTTTACTACTTATTAGTAAAATTTAACTAATTCGAAAGCAAAAAGTGAGTCACTAATTCAAATTAGTTAAAATTCTTACTAATTCACATTTAGAGAGTATGAGTTTCAATTTTACAGATGATAAAAATCAATTTTCTTTAACAGTTTAAACATTATTGTCTCTAAACTTGAATAATTTTTCAAAAACAAAAAATCGTAAACCCATTTTTAAGAATATATTTTTCAAAAAATCTTTTTGGGTAAATTTTTTCTACAAGCAAATTTTGCATGAAGCGTTTTTGGAAAGAAATTTGAATGCAATTTTTTGCGAAACGCGTATGTGTGAGTCTCGAAAATAATTTTCATAATAAAGAAGAAAAAGAAGAAAGGATTATTTGTTGACTCGACGAAAAGCGATTTGCACGCGAACAGGAGCCACTTAATGTTTTACAGTTCAGCGAACCGTGATATCAATATCAATTGTTCAGGTCAACATATACGCGAATAGCTGACAACAATTTTTCACCTGTTCGTCAATTGAATTGGACGGTTCATTGAACTGCAAAAATTCAACTATATAATTTTCTTAAACATAATCACTGATAATTAATCAATTTTCACATGTTTCAATTTTAGTTTAATATTTTATCAATTATTTGCTAATCAGAAATAGAAAAGAAGAAGAATTTTCACATGTTTCAATTTTAGTTTTTAAAATAATATTTTATAAATTATTTGCTAATTACAAATAGAAAAGAAGAAGAAGAAGAAAGAATGTTTTAATTGTGTACATTTTTATTAACAACGGACATCATTGTTTGATATTCTCATCTTCCATAAAAAATATAAGGATGAAATTATTAACAGTTTCTTCTTCCTGGATTCCAATAACAAGGACAACGTCTGAAAGCAATGACGATGTTCTTCCTATTCGTCAGGGTCAAGAAAAAGTAATTGCAATGGCACGAGAATTTCTTTGTTCACATCCAATCATACCTCGTGAGAGAACTACTTTTTTTTATTGCTTCCAATCATCTCCTATGGAGAAATAACAATCGTTTCATCTTGATTGCATACATAAAGGATTCAGGGGAAAAGAAAATTTCATTCCCGGTATATTGGACATGATGTAGTTTTCTTTTCAAATAATAAAGTTTTTCTCTAAGTTTTTGTATTTTTTCCTTTTTGCATTCAGTTTTTGCATTCAGATTTTGCATTCAGTTTCTTCTGAATTATAATTCAGAAGAAACTGAATGCAAAATCCTTTTCCCTTTTTGAAATGGTAGCATACTATTCAAGTTATTAAAATTTTAATGTAATTGCAATTTGAAATCTTCGGCTGTGGAAGAAAGGAAGGAGTTTTTCCTTGAGCCAAGGCCGCAAATTTCACGCAACTTAAATTTGGAATAACTCGAAAAATACGCAATCATTCAAAAAACGGAAGAGGACTTTTTAATTCAGTTTTTTCTGAATGTGATTTTCCATGTTCACTAAAAAAATTATCAGATTCAACACTCGTGAAAAAATAATTCTGAAAGATCGCAGTCCATAAGTTAAAGCTTAGGTCATAGAGGTTAAGGGAATCGTGTTTCCATGACAGACTAATCACCGACAAAGATAAAATCAATTACACGAGCTTTGGCACTTGTCCTCATCTCTGCATATAAATATATACAAACAGTGAAATAAAATCTCAAAGGCATAGAATCGATTGTTGCTGATTACAATTACCGCCAGTGATTTGTGCGCAAGGTGTGTGCAATTATTTACACAATCAGAAGAAATCAGAATCGATAAATGGAATACGAGCGGCAAATCTCTACATATGTGACTTTATAATTCGTAGGTGATAATGACGCTGATAATAATGATGAAGATGATGGCGATGACGATAAAAGAGATCGTGATGCCGATGACGACAGCAACAATGATGATAATAATTATTGCATAATGAGTGTAACTGCGCGGATTTACCTTTTGCTAGACAGTAGCACTCACTTTCATTTTCCAGTGGCCTAGATCATCCTCTCTTCCTTTCTCAGCTGCTCGAAGCAGACTTTGCCTTTTATTCACTTTATTTTACTTTACCGCTGATGTTGTTCTCGCTTCGAATAATTACAAACCGATCGAAATTTCTTTTCAAAAATCAAATTTATATTCATTGGTGCCATTTTTGATTCGGGGATAATTAACAATTTTAAATTATCAATAAAAATAAAATAAAAATAAATTGAGAAATTATTGAAAATTGTGTATTTGAGAAATTTGGTCGTTAAAAAAAATCATTTGGAGAACCTTATCAAAGTGTTCCCTTTAATACAAGGTTAAGCTAATAGAGTTCAGTTTAATGAGTTTAATCTTTCGTGGGTAGGCATCATCACCTAAGTAGAAATCATGTGTCGTTTGTACAGCCACGTGTCGCGTTGATTCGAATAAGACATGCTTTAAATTTAGAGACCATTTAAAATGCGCATCAAACTTTGCCAAAGTTTTCGTATATATGTAATAACCATCTCAAAAGACAAGTTTTTATCATGACACACTCGAGATAAAATTTCTCGATACTTGTTTCAAATGTTCAACTCTGTATTTATTATACTTCTCTTCATAAAATTATATAATAAATTTCATTCTTTATTGTCAATTCACTTCAAATTATACATATTTATTAAATATCAGACAAAATAAAAATAAATAAAAACCAGACAAATATATATAATTATTTTTTTAATTCCTTCATACAAAATGTATGTATTTATTAATTATAAATAATTTACACTGAAAATAAATAATACCAGACAAATATATATAAATATTTTTTTAATTCCTTCATACAAAATGTATGTATATTAATTATAAATAATTTACACTGAAAGTAAGTATATCAAGAAATTATTGAAATTTGTAGAAAAAAGTTGCGCTGAAAAAAAATTTCAAGTGTTTTATTATTTAAATTGGGTAGAAAACATAAAAAATTGGTAATGTTTGTAAAATCTTTGCGTTTCGATAATTTTAAAAAAATATGAAGGAAGAGATGATCATTCATCTAGTTAAACCCACGCCTACTTTCCGGTATTTTTCTATTATCTCATATATAAAATAGATACTGGAAAGAATGTGAATTTTACGTATATTTCAAAGTAAAAAAAGAAAAAAGAAAAACACGTCACTGGTATTAAAAAGACGTTTAGCGGGTTTTTTTTTATCACGCAGAGAATTATACTCCTAATCGCTTTTTTCCTTAAAAGAACACGCCTTTTTGGAATTTCCCAAAGATTTTACTTTTTTTATTTTATCACATATATGGTCGTGGATAGGTCAGTAAACTTGGATATCCATTAGAAAATTTAAAACGATAATTATTTACACTTTATCTGGATAGATTCAAAAAAGCAGATACATTATATTATCTCTCTAAATCTGAATTAGTAAAAAGTCTTCCACTAATTTAAATTAGTAGAAATTTCCACTAATTTTTAGTAATTTTCTACTCTCTAAATTTGAATTAGTAAAAATTTTAACTAATTTGAATTAGTGACTCACTTTTTGCTTTTGAATTAGTTAAAATTTACTAATAAATTAGTAGAAAAATTTTTTTTTACTATTTATTAGTAAAATTTAACTAATTCGAAAGCAAAAAGTGAGTCACTTATTCAAATTAGTTAAAATTTTTACTAATTCAAATTTAGAGAGTACTAAAACTTCAGTAAAAAAAATTAGAACTACTAAATGAAATAGTAAAATTCTACTAAAAATTAGTGGAAATTTCTACTAATTTGAATTAGTGGAAGACTTTTAATTCAGATTTAGAGAGTAAGGACAGATTATTTGCTTACTGTTAAATATTCTCAAACACTTTTTTAATTTTGACATTTCGAATATTTTTCCATATTAGGATTGGGTTTCAAATAATGAGGATATTTATAGAATTAAATAATATGCACCCCGGGAAAAAATTATCATTTTTGATTTTTCTTCTTGTTGGATAATGACGTTAGCATTTTTCTCATTTGACTCTCTCTCTCTCTCTCTCACTTGAGACAGTGCTGAAGGCTGTCAACGATTCGCTGGGTTCGCATAATAAAATATACCGGGAAAAGGGTCTCTTTTGCCCGTGAGGAATATGGCAGAGGAATGGTTCTCCAAAGAGAGGAGATCGAAGAAAACGGCCCTCCTTACAATCACAAATGTGGAGTCCGCGCGCTTAGCAATCCATTTCTGCAGGTTGGAAACACAAGGAGAGAATGTTATCTCTCTCTTTCTCTCCGGGACTTCATACTGACTTGTTCGAATTTCGAAGAGACAGACTTGATTTCCATTCATTTATTTTCACCGCCATTTCACTGATTGCCACCACTCTCTCTCTCTCTCTCTTCTCCACCCTAAAGTTCCAAGGGGGGGAAGGAAAAAAATTCCTTCACTCCTTTTTATATCACCACACGATTGTGATTCTTCAAATGTATATATAGAAAATTTCTTTGGTTTCAGAGTTGTACTTTAATCACCAAGAGTGCTACTCTCCATATTTTTGTATATAAGAAAACTCCTTTTGGGTCAAGTGTTTGGGTAAACTATCGTCACGCCTTTTTCCCCTCAAACTCGACACTCATCATCATCTTTTTTTTTTTTTTTTCTCTCTTTTCATCTTCACTATTGCGCTCGTCATATACTCGTCCGTCATCTTCAGGTTTTGTTCTTGATGTTTTCCTGTGGTGCGGCGGTGTTTAGACCTTTTTTTTCGGTCCATTGACTCGTTTTTCATTAGCCCCTTGGACGTTGGACATATTTTTATTGATGAAAACGTACCATCTCGAGCAGATAGCAGAAGATATATAATATACATGGGAGAATAATTTCCCTCCGTTGATTGTATTTTTAGTAGGTGGTTATCAATTTTCTTTTTCTTGACGATAGATTTGACAATATTTATCTATTGTGTTTTTATTTCATTTTTCGATCATTGTTAAATTTCTTCTTTTTTTTTGAAATAATGACTATATAAATAATTGGTAATTATCAGTTAGTTGTTTAGTAATTAATTAGTGGAATATTTTACTAATTATTAATTAATTAATTATAATATATAATAATTATAATATATAATAATAATTACGTTTTTTTTTAGTAATTAAACAGTGGTGATTCGTTTATTAAATTAATTAGTAGTAGAAAATGACTAATTGATAGTAAAAATTACTAACCAACTCTCTAAATGTGAATTAGTAAGTATTTTAGCTAATTTGAATTAGCGACTCACTTTTTGCTTTTGAATTAGTTAAAATTTACTAATAAATTAGTAGAAAAAATTTTTTTTACTATTTATTAGTAAAATTTAACTAATTCGAAAGCAAAAAGTGAGTCACTAATTCAAATTAGTTAAAATTTTTACTAATTCAAATTTAGAGAGAATAGTAGATAAATACTAATTGTCAGTAGTAAAATACTAATCTATAGTAAAAAATTACTAATTGTTCGCAAATGTTTAGTGATTAAAATAATAATCCTACTAAGCGAATCAGTAATTTCCTACCTGTTATTTATTTATCATTTCTTTTTAGTTTTTTCTTAATCGAAGGTGAGGGTGGGGGGGGGATTTAAATTATCCCTTTTCCAGAGAGAAAAAAGGATATAAAATTGAAATTTCGTATTCGGACTCGAGAAAATGCTGCTTATAACATATTTTTAGTCTTCTTTAATTCTATTATCTTTGGAAGAGAAAATAATTTTGTAAACTCGGGAGACTCTTAAAAAATTTGCACAATCTCTCGGGAAGATGTGGATTTTTTTTCTTTCTTTCTTTCTTTTTTTTTGTAGAATTTTCCAGGATTCTTACATGAATTAGCATTGATAATAAGGCTTTAGCATAAGAAGCCCTGATTATTCTACCTTGAGCAAAGAGAGGTCTTGAATATGAAATTAAATAATCTTTCTTTTAGACGATCTCTGCGAGAAGAAGTTTTTCCATTTTTTTTTCTTCATTTCTAAAATTCTAATACATTACATGACGTGTTATACAAATTTGTTCTTTTTCTCCGGGGTTCTTCAAGTAGACTTCAATTCAGTTTGTACTTTTTTAATCATAATATAACTATATAATTTATAAATTAT
>JUFY01035118.1:0-30420 GCA_001855655.1 Leptopilina clavipes
TTTTAATTTTAAATTTAATATTTTATTTTATTTTTCATTTTATTTTTATTTTTTAATTCGATTAGCTGAATTGTTAGAACTTGACAATTGTTTCTTATAGTGAGAAATTTTCCACCTTATTGTTCGAAATAAGAAAAAAAAATGCTTACATTTTTACTGAAATTAAAAAAAATTAAGAAACTTAGTTTAAAATTTTTATTCTGAAAAGTTACCTATTTTTAATTTTTTTCTTTTAATTTTTTAACTTTTTGCATGTTTAAATTCCCATCACATCAGACACTTTTGGTTACAAGAAGGCTACACGTTCTGATAATCAACTTATAATGTAATAGTCGACCTTGATTGCGTATCGCCCCCTTGAACTTGCAAGTACATCAAATGAACTTTATAATTTAATTCTAAAACGAATGTCCTTTAAATTCTTAGAAAATTATTTAGGCAATAATTTCTTTCGTTCAATGAATATGGTTTATTGAAAAAAAAGAAGAATTTGTCATTCCTTTGAATATTTATCGCTTGTTCTGACGATTGTTTCTAAAAGAAAATTATTATCGCGCGCAAAGTATTTTAAAATATAAAATCTTCAATTTTCCTGAGATGTGTGATAATTTCAAAGTTATTTAAATAATTGCATTTTTTAAATATTTTTATTCTTTTTTTTATGTATATTTAAATAAATTCTATTCTTTCTTGAGTCATTGTTTAAACATTTTTGAAATTTTTTTTGAATTTACGTCAAAAGAGAACAGAAATAATTTTTTTTATTCCCTTGAGATAATATTTATATTTAATTTAACATATATTGAAGAATGTACAATTGATTCGATAAATGAATCATTAAAGAATGTTTTTTTTCTTACAGAAATGTTGAACGTAATTTTTATATTTAAATTTTCATACGTACACATGCTTTGTGTAATATTCATTATGAATCATTTATTTTTTGAGGAGGAGATCTTTTTTTTCTATAGAAAAATATTCTCAATTCACTGAAAAAAAATTGATTTGATTCAAATAAGGAATTACTTTTCTATTAACAAATAAATATTTAATTGAAATAATAATTTTTACACTAAAAAAAAATTTATTTGATTCAAATAACCGATTACTTGTCTATTATTAAATAAATATTTACTTGAACCAAATAATTTTTATTTTAATCAAATAAACTATAATTGAATCAATAATTAAATCAAATACCAATTAATTGACTCAAAATTTATTTGATGCAAATAAATATTTATTTCATAATGGTTATTTGAATCAAATAAATTTTTTTTTCAATTATTTTTACTTAAATCAAATAAACTATGATTGAATCAATAATTTCTGTATTTGAATCAAATATCATTTAATTGACTCAAATAAAATTTGATGCAAATAAATATTTATTTGATAATAATCAAAAGTGATCTATTATTTGATTGAAATAAATTTTCTTCTTCAGTGTTCAAAATGAAATTCTTGTCAAAATTTTACAAAGTGGAATTTTTTTCTATTATGAAAACTACCAACTCTGTGGCGGACATATTTTTGTAAAATTAAATTATAAATATTTTATGGATAAATAGTGTTTTATGCAATTAACTGAAAGTGCATTTTGCACTTCCCTTCATTGACAATAGAAGTTGAAAACACACAGAGACACACACATACATTGATGAAAATTACGGTCGTGAGGCTGATACAACCAATCTGATACCGCGTTCTATCGAGAAATTATAGTTTTTCTCAACTATACCCTGCATCCGGTTTCGTGCACATGAAATGTTTTTATAACATATACTGATGATGCATTTCCATTGTCCAGAAGTGAGAACTATTAAAATACTCTTAAAGACATTTTCATTTACAAACATTGTAATGGCCAATTAACAGAAGAAAAAAAACATTATAAATCATTTATCCATTTACATCAAATTGGAGAAATTAATTATTTTATGCGTTTCTAATTATATTGTGCTAGGGAAAATTAGTCACTGATTAAACTTAATTATTTCTGTGATCAATTTAAATTGAATCCTGACCATATTTCTCAATGGTTGGGACTTAATAGGAAATTTTCTTTTGGTTTCAATCAGGATAATTTTTACAGTCGTTGATTGTAATTAAAGTATATTTTATTCTGAAAAACGTATATAATTTAAAAAAATGCTTTTTTAAAATGCAAATATAATTTTCCATTTTGTGACAGAAAGAAATTTCATCAGATCGGAACAAGATTATTTTGAACACATTATTTTTTTTTATTCATTATTTTTCGTTGATTGCAATTCTTCAATTGGACTGAAAAAAATTGATTTGATTGAAATAAGGAATTACTTGTCTATTATCAAATAAATATTTACTTGAATCAAAGAATTTTTATAAAAATCAAATAAGTTGTAAGTGAAATAATAATTTCTGTATTTGAATAAAATAAAATCAAATAAAATTTACTTGACTCAATAAAAATTTTAATACATTTATTTATATTTACAAATAAATATTTAATTAATAATAATCAAGTAATTAATTATTTGAATCAAAAATATTTTTTTTCAGTGTGTACTAATTGAAGTTTAATGAACAATTACTTTAATTGGAAGAATGATAAGAAACAATTAAATGGGAATATAATTGAGATTAGGATAATTTAAAATAATTTTGTTGTTGTCTCGTGAAATTTTTTTCCTGGAAACGCAATTTGAAATTATCATTAATTATATAGAAAAACGTTTCACACATACTTTTAATGAAAATTAATTCGAAAAGTTCGTGAATTTTTTCTTTTTTCTTAAAATGAAAATAATTTGCTTTGGTTAAATGGAATTGGAGAGAAATAATTTTTTTTTTTTTTTTTTGAAAATATGAGGAATTTCTTTGAGTCATAACAGCGTATGGATAAGGTCAGCAAAGTGGTGGAATATCCTACTTTCGAAATCTTATGCTTAGATATATTAATGATTAGTAAACCGGACTAGATTGTTTCGATACATCGATTGTGTAAATACGTGGTGAAAAAAGAAACAGAATCATTAAGAATAGATTGTTGCAAATTTAATTTAATGGCAATTAATACACAAAATTCTAATTTAAGGAAAACTTTATATACTAATTTGGAAGAAAATATCTCGTAATACTTTCCCATTGATTTTATAATTTATTCTGAAAGCAAATAGAAAAAATATTGAATGGATGAAATTATTTTTTTCTGGTAATTATTTAAGAAAAATAAATAGATAGAATTTTTGGAAATTTTCAATTTTCAATTTAATTTTTAATTCTTTCAGTAATATTTATTTTGATTCGAAATTTATACTCCTAGCGATAGGCAATCTGATATACACCTATGTCGAGAAATGATTTAATTATGAATTCCCATTAAATTTTGAAAACAATTACTTTAATTATAAATTTCTCCTTTTGTAAATTATTATCTCTGGTATTTTCTCTGCATTTGATAATTATTATAATTAATTTTTTCGAATTCGAGTTAAATTTCAATTGAATCGGTAAAGTAGACATTCAAGATGGCGCCACAAAATGATAAATAAAAACCCACGTGCTTTTTTGACATTTGTACGTTTTGTTATAGAAATAGTGTTTAAAAATGTAAATTTTTTAAGTGGAAACTTAAAAGTTTAAGTTTGAGTCGTTACTCAAGTGCGTATAATTTTCTATAAAGAAAAGTGAAATACGACAAAATGTTAATTTCTGTCAGCACTTATTTATGAACAGTTGTTACCGCATAACCTCTAAATTTGCAGTAATATTAAACGATATACTTAATTATGTTGGACAAGGAATTTTTAAGGGCATGTCAAAAAGGAGATTTATCAAAAATTATTACTTTGCAAAATGATATTAATGATTGGTCGGTAATTCGGCATAAGTCTTCTGGTGATAGTTCATTGCATATTGCAGCTCGAGAGGGTCACTTGGAAATTGTGCGATTTTTATGCGAGAATTGGAAGAAACAGAAATGCATCATTGATGTTGTTAATCTTGAGATGAAAACACCTTTACATGAAGCCGCACAATTTTCGAGAACTTCTGTTGTGGATTATCTTATTGAAAAAGGTTTTATTTTGTATCTTAATTATTGGAGGGGAGAGGGGGGATTTTTATTCATATTTTTCGTTTTTAAGTCTTAATATTGTTTTGAACTATTGGAAAATCGAGTCAAAATTTAAAGTGTTGTCTGATCGAAACTGACTTCTACTACTGAACAGTTAACAAATATAATGTAGACATTATAAATGTCTGACTAGAACTGCTTTTACTACTAGAAGAAAATTTCTGTCTGACAAAAACTGACTTCTACTACTGTAATAGAAACAATTCAATAATTAAGCATATTTTGTCTGACTAAAACTGCTTTTACTACTAGAAGAAAATTTCTGTCTGACAAAAACTGACTGCTACTACTATAATAAAAATAATTCAATAATTAAAAATATTTTGTCTGACTAAAACTGCTTTTACTACTAGAAGAAAAATTTTGTCTGACCAAAACTGACTGCTATTACTATAATAAAAACAATTTAATTATTAAACATATTTTGTCTGACTGATACCAACTTTTACTACTGTGACAATAAAATTTTCGAGAAATATTTTTTTTACTATTACACTGAAAAAAAAGTTTTATTTGATTCAAATAACCGATTACTTGTCTATTATTAAATAAATATTTACTTGCACCAAATAATTTTTATTTAAATCAAATAAAATGAAAGTATGTATATCAATTATTTTTGTATTTGAATCTAATATGTCATTTTATTGACTGAAATTAAAATTATTTGATTCAAATAAATATTTATTTAAAACAAATAAATATTTATTTGATAATAGTCAAGTAATCCATTATTATTTTAATCAAATAAATTTTTTTCAGTGTTTGATTAGAGAGGGGGTTAAAAATAACAATCTATTGAACTGTAATTATTACTCGATAATAGTAATTAATTGCGAACGTTTTCCTTAAAATTTGTTTCTATTTTGAAATAATTTCTTCAGATGCAAATGTTAATGCTTTAAAACGTGCTGACTGGACTCCTCTCATGTTGGCATCAACAAAATCAGGAAGCGATGCTTATCACTGTATTAAAGCATTATTAAAAGCTAATGCAAATTTATCAATTAGAAATAAAGACGGATGGACAGCTTTCCATTTGGCCTGTCGTTCCGCCGACATTGATATAGTGAATCTTTTATTAAACTTCTCATCAAAATGTATTGAGGCCAAAAGTAACAATGGACGAAATGCTTTACATATTGCTGGTAATTAAAAATTACAATTTTCAATTTTTCATTATTTTTTTCTTCAAAATAATTATAATTTTTTACAAATTATTATAACTTTATTATTAGTTTTAGAACATATTTTTAAACAATTTTATTCAAATACGTTTCAATTTTTCGATGTAGATATTTTTTTTTCCAGCATTTCATGGATGCGAAAATATAATTGAATTACTGGTATCGAAAAATCAAGAATTATTAAATGCCCGCGATTCATCTGGTTCAACATCATTGCATGAATCAATTAAAAGCAAAAATTTGAATGTAACGAAACTTTTAATAAAACTCGGCGCTGATATTACAATTGTTGATGATGTTAGACAAAATATTCTTCATATTGCCGCTGCCGTTGGAAATATCGATACTGTTCAATACGTTTTGGAATGTAACTTGATCGACGTTCAATCAGAGGCTCTGTTTCATATTACGCCATTAGTTGCTGCACAACGAAACGCTCAATACGATATTGTTGAATTATTGTTGAAATATTCCTCTCGATAATAAACGGTGAAGATGCAGTTTAACCAATATCAGTTACTCTAGATGAAAGAAAAACAGCGAAAACAATTTAATTATCGAGAAAAATTACCATCCATCGAAATATTTATTTTTCAGCAAATAATAATTTTTTATTTGGGTTAAAATTATCGTTATTACTTTTGACTATTATCAAATAAATATTTAATAGTATCAAACAATATTTATTTGATTCAATTAAATTTGATTCAAATACAAAAATTATTATGTCACTTACAACTTTGTTGATTTAAAATTTAAAATTATTTTCTTCAAGTGAATATTTATTTGATAATAGAAAAGTAATCCATTATTTGAATTAAATAAATTTTTTTTTGGTATAAGTATTAAAAATTGATTAAAATCGAAATTGAAATTATCACAATTAGTATTAGTAATATTTATTAATATTAAAAGAAAAGTGGGAAAATAAAAACTACATCGATTCTTCAGAGATTGGTACACATATATTTATTCTGTTTTTGTTTCAGACAGTCTTAGAGAAGCATATAAAATGAATAAACAAGATTATTACAAGTCTGAAATTTTTTACAATTCTTGCATCGTTTCTTTCCAGGGTGCAAGTAGGTAAAGAATAAAAAAAAAAAGTAACTCAACAAATCCAGAGTTCCACTTGTTCAAAGTTACACAAGTCTCAAAAATAAAAGTTTGTTCTTAATTGAAGAAGAAAAAAAATTTGACAAATAATAAACAAAAGAAAACGAAAACAATTGACAATTTTTTTTTAACTGAAAAAATGACGAATGACAATAATTGTAATTTTTTTTGCACGAGTCGAAGATTTTTTTTTCTATAAAAGAGCTAAGAAAACATGCATTGTGTGTATTTTTGAAAAAAAAGTACCATTAATGTTTCATTTTTTTATTATTATTTTTTTTTTTGAAGGATTTTTTTGACGCATTTATTATACTTTCTACGAGTTATTATTATTTTTTTTTGAGGACTGAAATGTTGTAAAAAATATGGAGAATTAACGGTACTTTTTTTTCTTCTTCTAAAGAAAATTGTAGCATTGTACATTTGTTTCTCTGGATTCAATGCGGCGTATATCGATTAAAAATTACATTTCGGCTCCGTTAGACGGAAATTGCATTTTGACAAAAATTTCTTTCGCCGTCGATCCTACTCTAGTGGAATCATTTTTATAAATATCCAATGATTATTTGGGACTTTTTTTTTCTTAGTATTTTTACCTCATTGCTTAATTATTTACATACCAATTACATTTCGGTTACTTAAATATTAAAATTTACGCGTCAATTGTTACGTTAACTTTTCTTTTTTTCCATCATTCATACTTACATTACAAGTATTCAACCATTATGTACAATATTTACAGAGCTCGAAGAAACACTTCGATAATAACGCGGTACATTAAATTAATTCGCAACGCAATTCGACATAATTGGTTCCCTATTATATGCACAGAAAGATCATTCAATGAGTCTTTTTTTCTTTCTTTATAGTTGTCAAAATTAATATTTTTTTGTCTTTTTTTTAATACACAAATATTTTCAAACAGAAAACTTCTCTCTTGAAAGTATTATTGCAACAAAAAAAAATTAACACTCGACAAAAAAATTCTATTATCTAATCTAAAATTTTTTCTTTCTTTTAAATAAAAGAACCTATATTTTTTTTACAATAATGTTTTACAATTTTACAAGGAAAAAAAAGAAAATAATTTTTAGAAAGTTATCTTACAAAAGAAATTTTGTTAATAATTATTTTACAAAAGGAATTTAGAAAATTATTTTACAGGGAAAATAAACTACATAGTGGAGAAAGTTATTTTACAAAAGAGATCATCTTTTTTTTTTAATGTTTGTTGATTTTTAGGTCTGATTTATATAATATAAATTGTCTTTCACAATGCTGCGATAGGTGCTTATATTTCAGTGCAAAAACACTTTTTTTTGTTTTTTATTTTTTTGGGAACACTTAACATTTAACACAGTTGTACGTCTAAATGCAGTTTATTAATATTTATATATCAGAGCAAAGTTTAGTGGATAAACGATTAATTTTGGAAATAAATATTATGCATCGATAAAATGAATCTCGAGAATATTTGGAAATTAGTTGACTAATTTCTGTGAAATTTTGAGAGAGAAAAACAAAAAAAAAAAAAGAAGAAATTCTGTTCTGTTCAGATGTTCTCGAGTGATAACGATGCGTACAACGAGCATTTGTTTGTTTCTTTCTTTCGTAATTTATACATATTAAAAACGTTTTTAAGGAGTGTTAAAAAAATAAATATAGATACATTTTTTAAAAATTAGTAAAAAACAGTGACTATGTTTTGCCATTTCCTCATCGCTTGGAAAATCGCTTATTTCTTACATCTCCCACGCACGCTTGCTTCAATTAGTACACGGTTTACATACATATACATACATATATATTTATTTATAAAAATAACATTCTGGGACCAAAACATAACATTCCAATTGGGAGGGGGAAAAATATACAAAAAAAAACGGCGCGGACCTGTCAATCGATAAAAGAATCATGTTGATTGAAAATTTTCCTCGATTAAAAAAAATATACATCACACAATTTAGGCAGTGAATCGTATAAAAAAAAAGTTTTATATAAATTAAAAATAAATATTTCACCTAATTGTGATTAATCAATTATTAATTATTAATCATTAATTATTAATTATTAATAATTTAATAATTTAATAATTTAATAATATAATAATAAATTAATATTATTTTACAATATTACGAGATTGTTCTTAAAAAAAACACCACGTAGACAATTTTAAGAATTCTTGTGCAAAAATAAGATAATAAAAGAAGTATAATAATTTTAGCGTCAATAAATAAAAGAAGTACAATTTACAAAGTTCTTAGATTTCCACAATAAGTCCGTCTACGTGTAAACATAAAATCGTATTTATCGATCAGACACCGCAAGTTTGATATGAAAATGATTTTCAAATAAAGTGAATTATTTTATTTCGTAATGAAAAATTGAATATTTTGAATATAAGATAAAAAAGTAAAAAATCTTCGGGAAGAATAAGAAAAAAATTTTTCTGTTTGTAAATTTGACTAAAATATTGAAAATGGGATTAAGTTTTAATAACTTAAAAAAAGGGGGCAGGGGGGGGTCCGATTGACAATCCTTTGAGCTATTAGAAAACTGTCAATGGGGTCGCTTTATACAGTTCACAGTATTTAAAAAACGATTGTACGGCGCACTGCGTTAAAAATTCATTCATCTCCTCCCGAAAAATTCGCCTCGGAAATAAAAGAAAGATGAAGAGATTTTTTCGTGCGACTGGCAATCTTATAAGTTAATGATATTCCACGACGTAATCCGTGATTTGAATGCGATCAATTCCTAATGCACACGTTTCAATCGGTTTCTTCGACAAGATACATGCGCATGTAACTTATACTCGAGAAAAGGAGGTCCGCTAGTTATGATACAGGACTCGATATATATATATATATATATCTATATATATACTTAATCACAGATACACTCAATCGTTCAAGTCATACAAATCGTTTTCGCAAAAAAAAAAAAAAAAAAAAAAAAAAAAAAAAATACAAAAAAGAAACAAACACTTCCGAGTAACATTACGCACATTACTTTTATCACACGCAAAATGCCTTCGTCCAGATGACAATTTTTTTCCCCCCTCGAATATTTCACTTTTTGGAAGGAAAATACTTTACTGAAGAAGGAATTTCATTTTTTTTATTCGAAAAATTTGTATTTTTTTTTTGTTTTTTTGGTATTTCTTTTCTAGAGTAGAAAATTTGATTCTCGTATTATTTTTTTAATTAATAATAAATTGCTAATTTTAATTTGATACTTTATGTATTTGACAAGAATTTTTCTTTCAACGAAATTTTTTTCATTTCATATGAAGATTTGATTTTTCTATATTACCAAAATTTGATTACGTTTCATTAAAAAAGAAGAAAAAGAAATGAGAATTGTAAAAATGTTTTTTAATTCGGGAAAATTTTATCTTTTACGCCAATAAAATTTTTCATTTTTTTTAGTTTTTATTTCAATGGAATTTTACTTTTCATTTCGATAAAATTTAATCTTTTTGTACTATAAACTTTTTTAATCACTTTTCTATACAAGAGAAAGGAAATAAAAAGAGAAAAATTGCAAACTAAATTTGAAAATGTAAAGAATTTTTTCCTCCAAAAAATTATTCTATTCGTGTTTTTGAAATTGTTTTTTGTTATTTTGTTGAAAACATCGGCAATAAATTTTTTTTCAATCCATGACTTTTACATATTATAGAAAAATAATTTTATTTTAAAGAAACATGTAAATTTCCGATTTTGTTGTTTTTCACTTTTCCTTTACTCCCCTCTCTCTATATATAAATTTTTGTGTCTATTATACACGGGAGAAAAATATTTTTTGAATTTGTCGCACATGTTGCGATTGTTAAAATTACAAACGAGAGAATTTTTTAAACGGTGTAATTCACCATACAAACTCGTGTAATTTTAAATATCTAAAACATCTGAATGTTTTTAGAATTTTATTTTGAAAAAATAGGAAATTTTCCAAATAATATTTTTCTCCGTGTATGGTTGTATATTTTTCTATATATATGTGTATTTTGTGTTCGTGTTTTTTTTTTTTACAATGAATAGGTGAGTAGAAAAATTAGACTTCCTTTGTACAGAACAATATTGTGGACTCACCTAAAAAAAAAGTCTTGAAGATTTTTTTTATATTGAAATGTTTTCAACAAAATAAACTGAACGATAGAGCAAATCAGTCGGCGTAATACCTCATTTCGACCCGCGAAAATATAAACGCCTATCTCTCCCTCCTATGGTCATAATATGGCTAAGATTTTCGGCAAATCGTCTAGGTATCGATTTTTATACCAATTTTGAGCTACTCTTGGCTTTCGTTTGGAAAAATTCCTCAATTTTTTTTTTTTTTAATTAATATTTTCTCGCAAATTTTCTACTTTTGGAAATTAATTTGTCGAGATTGGTAAAATTTACAATTACTAGTGAATTTTATAAAAAGCCATTCGTATATATTGAAGAATTTTAACAAAAGAACGAATCGAAAATTCAGCAAAAAATTGTTTTTCACAGGAGAATATTTTTAATGACGATTTCCCTAACATTCGCTGTAGGATGGTGGCGGAATTCCGCGTCCCGTGTACATGTCAGTTTGCGGTTGTAGATGACAGACGACAGTATGCCCATCAAGGACAGCGACTGTCCTCGTGTGATCTTGAGGGGAAATTCCATAAGTGCCGGGAAGTCGTGGCAATTCGCCCAATTCGTACCTGGCCTGTTGTCGTCGCAATTTTTCCCAACATGCATTTAACGATCTCTCCTGAGCTGGACTATACTCGGATGGATCGTAATGAGCAACGTTCCGATCGCCGGTTTGCCCATAATGATTTAAATTACGATCATTCGCTGGCGAATACGGAATCAATGGCCTGTGATCGCCGTAACTACGGGACGATTGTCGGCTCATGTCACTCTGTCGTCTGCCGTCCTCGTCTGACATGTCAGACACTTGAATCTCACCTCCGCGTTCAATTTCCTCGTAGACTGGATCGTCCTCGCCCACGAGTCCTCTCGCCAACAGCATATGCTGACCATGATGATGGCCATGTATTTGATGATGACCGCCGCGTCCGTCACGAATTTCCGTATAGGTGTGATTGTAGGGTGATGCTGCCCTACGTCCAGTTGTTCGATTGCCAAGATCACCATCGCCCGCTCGTCGTTCGCGCGTTCTTCCTGAGTAGCCCTGCAAGGTCATCGAGCCGTGAGTTCGGGGCGATTCCTCTTGCTCCGATCCTCCATGTCCAGAATCACGGGAGTAGGATTTAAAAGAAATGTTCTATATTGGAACAGAAAAATCACAATCATCAAATATTTTTCACCCTCTGGATAAATTTTCTCTATTCTTAATTATTCCTTAATATTTTTAATTCAATTTTTTCCCCAAAGGCGAAATTCAGCAAAATAGCAATTATTCTTCGAAATAACTCATCTCTATACATTCAAATAAAATTGATTGTTTTTGAAAATGTCAAATAATTTTCTTTTTCATTTCTCTTGATGCGAAGGGAAAATAATTTTTTTTATTGGAAACTTTATGATCCAGTGAAATAAAATTTCTAGATGAAAAATAAAATTTTTCTTTTCAAATTATTGTAATCAATTGAATTATTTTAAAACGGAGGAAAATTACATTATGAGGTTTTCTTTTTTAGGAATGCAAAATTTGTTAAATATAAAAAACGAGGAAAAAAATTCAAGCGTTTGAGATTTTTTTGCAATATTCAAAGAAAGAAATTGGGCAAGATAAAAAATTTAAAGAAACAAATTTAAATAATTATAATTCTTTATTACTTATATTATATTCAATTTCTTTCTTTGAAAATTACAAAAGAATCTCAAATTGTTGAATTTTTTTCCTTGCTTTTTATATTTAGTTTCTTTAAATTTTGATTTTTTTAATCCATTTTTTTTTTTTTTGAAAATTGCAAATTTAAAACCCCAAACTCTTGAATTTTTTTCCTTGTTTTTTATTCTTAGTTTATATAATTTATTTTCTTTAATTTTTTTTCTATTGTCCAATTTTTTTCTTTGAAAATTGCAAAGAATCTCAAACTCTTGGTTTTTTTCCTTGTTTTCTATATTCAACAAATTTTTCTTTCCTAAGAAAAAATCTCAGATGTAATTTTCTTGTTTTTTTTTCAAAAACAATCAAACTGTATTAATTTTTTTAGAAAATAGCTCAAAATATTCCAAGTACACCCAGAAAAAAGATACATTTGTCTCATAGCCTACTAAATTCGCTCATAAGCCATTTATTTGTTTCAAATAAATTTTATTTGATTCAAAGAAAAATTTTATTTGCGCCAAAAAATACTTTGTGATAAAAAAATTTTTATTCGAAACAAAAAAATAAGAGACAAATATACATTTATGTGATTCAAATAAAATATTTTCTCTGGATGTACAGTGGACAATGAATTTTAATTAAAATGTGCAAAACTTATTTTAAAAAATACCATAAGGAAAATATAAAGAGGAAACAGTAAAAAAAGCTGCAAAGTGATTAAAATATTAAAAAAAAACAGTTTAAATAATACGCCATAAAAAATTAATATTTCAAGCAAGTGAGAACATCCGAAAAATGATTTATTTCATCTCGTTCAATTTTTATTCTTTTCGTTTTCTCCCGCGACGTATGTCAAAGGAAAAAGAAGAAAACAGTAAAAGTTGTTTTCACTGAAGAAAAAAATGAGATGTAATAAAATATTTTCCTGGATACAGATTGTCATGCAAAAGAAGAGCAGACAAGGTAATTTTTTTTTCTTTTTTTTTGTGCAGGGAGTGAATTAGACACACACACATAGTGATAAATTTATCATATATATATAATATGAATTTATAGCATTGAATTTCGGTGCTTTTTTGGATAAAAAGTAAAGTTATATAGTATTAGTATAGTTAGCGTGGCTGAAAAAAAGCCGAGTTAGTTACCTTCCACATGAGGTTTTTGTTAAGGGGTCCCCAGGTGGCAGTGGCAGATTTTGGGATATTGGGAGCTGAAGGAAAGAAGGCGTTACGGGCGTGGGGCAGCGTCGCCACAACATGATTCTCTGACGTAGAACTTTCGTGTGGCACTGTGACTGCTGCTTGCCTATCAGCAATTGG
Organism: Leptopilina clavipes; assembly: GCA_001855655.1. Lineage (NCBI taxonomy): Eukaryota > Metazoa > Arthropoda > Insecta > Hymenoptera > Figitidae > Leptopilina > Leptopilina clavipes. Next base: position 13,524 of record JUFY01035118.1, read on the forward strand.
CCAACCTCGTCCGGACACCAAGTACTGTAAACCAACGGTTAGCCATTCTCCTTAACTATTTCGTGATTCTTTGTCCCGGTTGTACCTCGGCCCCATTTCCCCATTCAATTATTACATTACCGTTTAATTAATTATTATCAAAAGTTTGCAATTTTTTTTCAATTTTCAGCCAAAAATTAATAATTGGATATTAGAATTTTTATTTTTATTTGTAGAATAGAAAAAATTATCTCAAGTAAACGATTTTTATGTTCTAAAAAAACTGGAATTTTTCTAAAGTTTTTAGTTTATTTCCCTTTACCAAATTCAAAATGGAACTTTAGATAAAAATTCCTGAGTTGAAAATTTAAAAATAAACTTGGCTAGGATTGTTTGATATAAATATAAATATATATATATGAAATATGAAATGATAATGATCGTGAAAGTAATTTAATAATGATTTTGTGTCGCTTAGTATCAGAAGTTAATTTGTCTTGAAACTACTGATGATTTTATCCCGTATGGAACACGTTGTTCGTGATAAGAGACGTGGATTCCGCTTAAGCTTTGGAATGAATCTACAATCTATAGAGATACGCGACGTCTGCACGCACGCACACTTACTGCTTGTCCGAAAATTACTGAACGCGTCTCGCGTGACCTATAGAGCATGATCACGCGAGATTTTCTCGCGTGATAACCGACAGCAACGTTTTACCGAAGATTTAGGTAAGAAATTTGTAGCGCGAATCAGGTTATTGCGAACGCAATGCTTGAGAAACAAATTGTTGCTCTAAAATATACAGGGACATGTTGTATACGAAAACGAAAACGAAAAAAGAAAAAAAGAAAAAAGAAAAGGAAATTTAATTACGAAAAAAGGAAATTAATTACGAAAAGAGAAAAAAAAATTACGAAAAAAAGGAAAATAATCTCGAAAAAAGCAAAATAATTACGACAAAAGAAAAGTAATTACTAAATAATCAAAATAATTACGAAAAAAGGAAATTAATTACGAAAAGAGAAAAAAATTGAAAAAAAGGAAATTAATTACGAAAAAAAGGAAAGTAATCTCGAAAGAAGAAAAATAATTAAGAAAACGAAAAGTAATTACGAAAAATGGAAAGTAATCTCGAAAGAAGAAAAATAATTAAGAAAACGAAAAGTAATTACGAAAAATGGAAATTAATTACAAAAAGAAAAAAAAAATTACGAAAAAAAGGAAAATAATCTCGAAAAAAGCAAAATATTTACGAAAAAAAGAAAAGTAACTAAAAAGGAAAGTAATTTCAAAAAGGAAAAAAGAATTGAAAATTTATAAAATTTCGAAATGAAAAATATAATTGCGGCGAAGGAAATGTAATAAAGAAAAAAGGCAAAAGAAATTCACACAATACACTGGAACTCGGATTATTGAGACACGAGACGTTTCAAGTGCACGAACGCGAAGTAGAAAATAATTGAAATTTCATTTCAGGAAAAAATGAAAAATATTTTCCCAGGGATTTTGTGGCACACGAGAAAAGAAAAATATTCTTCGTTTCGTATAATTGAAAATTCGAAAAAAATATTCAATTTTTGAAAAATTGAATGTCATTTTGTTTTTCATGTTTGGGAGCAAAAAAAAAAGCGGTAAAAGAAAAATTCAAGTAATAATGGGGCAAAGTACAATAGTGCACGTAAATTTAAGTGAGAATGGATTTCACATATGTTGTTCGATATATATCCGTTTCTCTCTCCCTCTCTCTCTCTCTGACATTGAATCGATTTGAAAAGTTAATCCGGAATGGCCTTTTCAGGTACCTGGTGTTGTAAAACTCGTCGAGAGGTCTTTCGGGTGACTGTATTGTTGGAAGAGGCGTTGGGATATGTTGGAGCAAACAGTGCCAAAAAGTTTCCAGTGCAGTACAAGTTTCAATATAGTTTGTAATCGATTTCACTGTTAGCCAGAATTGCAGCAAAACTCCTTTGGCTTGATATCAACTTAGTTTTCAAGGGAGTATTTTTCACGTATTTTCAATCATTTCATTTTTCAAGAAAGATGGAGTAAAAAAAGAATTTTTTTCCCCATGTGTAAAAACTTGACTGGAAATTTTTTGGCAAAATTTGATTGTTTAATGGCGTGCGTGCATGAGTGAGAAATGCGTAATTAGCTTTTGTATCTTAAGTGCGAAAAAAAAAAATTATAAGACACATTTCAAAATTATCAAATTGTTTTTGTTGTTGTTAATTAGAGTGAAATTTTGAAATGTTGCCTTATTTGTGATTTGTTTTGAACCAGAGGAGAGAAATTTCAACTTTTTGGTTTTCCTTTTCTTTTTTTGAATTTTGAAGAAAAATTTGTTAAAATTGTTCTTCTCTAGTTCGATTTTGTTTTTTTTTTTGTACATTACGAATCTTTCAAAGCACGGACCAGATCCTTATACTGGTTTTTCTCCGTTAGGAAGAAAAATGCGGATCTGAAACGAAGGATATAAAAAACCGTTCGAGAACATAAATTTTGTTAAGTGTTTTAAGTGCGAACAAAGTAACCGGCAACCGCGTACACCAAACCCCGCCGCAAAAGAAGCAGAACAAAATCACCTTTGGTTAGTAAGAGATCTTGTTTTTGAACTTGTAAACTAGTTTTGTACTCTTGTGTGTCTAGCGTGTGATATAGCTTTGAAAAGTGCATCTAACCAAGTTTTAGAATTTTTTTACTCTTATTTTCATTTTCGAAAAATTTACAAAGTATTTTTTCTTTTTTTTTTATTTCATGCGGGTGAATCGCGTAGCCGTGACAAGTCCTCTCACTGGAAACAAAAAAGAAGAGAAAATCAGCTCCAATCTGAATTTTCCAAAAATTTATATACAAAAATTATTTTTCTATGTACAATAACATAAATCGTAGACTTCTTTTTTTTTGAAAATATTCTTGATATATGTACAGTGGAAAAAAATTCTCTATGAAACGAACCTGCAAAAAATTTGACTTGAGAGATTAAAAAACAGGGGGGAGGGGGGGAGGAAACAACAGAGTAGAATATTTGCAGATCGGAAAAAAATAGATTTTGAAACGGAACATCCGAGAGAGGAATTGATGAACACGTTTCGTGGACAAAGCATGTTCGATAGTTATTGAAAAAATAGTTTGGAAAAATAAGAATATCGAGAAAAGTCACGGCCCGGAAATGAAAGTTAATCGCTTGTCCAGAAGAGACAGAGATATAAAAAAAAGCAAGAGACTTCGAGCGGGTTTTTTTTTTCTGGTTTGGTGTATAAGCGGTCTTTGGATACCTTGATGAGTGGGATGCCTATTGTGGTTGCTAGGCGTCATCAAATGTAACTGGTGTGGACCCACTGGCGATCTCATTGACAAATTGTTCAAGTTCACGTTTATCGAAAGATTCGTATTGTTACAGGCTGCTGCCAGGTTGCTGTGATTGTTCGGTGAGGTACCCACATTGGAAGCCGCGTGCGGCGATAATCCAGAACTATCCGTCGTTGGTGCCGATGGATTCGAAGACGTATTGTGAGAACCAAAGTCCTTTCCACCATTGGCACCGGCGCCAACTCCACTCGTCCCTGACGAACCACCCGAACTTCCGGTGACTGTTTTCGAACACCTCAAACACTTTGGTAACCATGAATGTCTTCGGATGAATTTTCGATATTCCTTCTTCACCTGAAATTTTATAGAGAGAAAAAACTTACTTTTAGCTCTTTTATTCGGAAAAAAAAAATTATTTTCCACAAGAAAAATTGTAGAAATTGAAAGAGAGATGTTGATTCTTGATCATCTGGTGGAATTTCTCGACTTACTTTTTCATTCTGTACACAGTGGAATAAGAAGATAAACAATCCTTGAAGGCTATTAAGAATAGTGAAGATGTACGCCATCACAATGGTACTTTCATTGAGATAAAGTAGTCCGAAAGTCCAGGTGAGTCCTAAAAGGAACACCAAGACAACTGCTCCTCGTAGCCAGGCCCTGATAAATAATAATTTAGTTTCTTTTAGTTCCTCCTTGAAACCTTATCTGGTATTATTCAACAAAAATTGTACACAAACAATTTGGAAAATATTTTCAACACTGAAAAATGATTGTATTTTTCTTCAATCATTTACCTGATTATTGACAAATTAATATTTATTGCTTAAAATATTTTTTTTGGAAAATAAATTTTCTCCATGTACAATTAATGTAAAATAGAATTCTCGTGTGTGTCTTATAATTAGTTGGGTTAAGTCTTTTTTTTTTACTACTACTACGTCTACATTGACAACTACATTAATTAAAAGAAAATAATTGAAACCGAAAAAAATTAAAACCATGCACTATAGTTTCTTAAGAACCCAATGGAATTATAAATATTCTTGTTAATTGGCGAATGATATTTTATGAAAAATTGTGTCATAAATGTTAATATTTTAACTATCTTAGAGATTGTTCTCTTCTTCCCATTAAAAAATTAATTTCTCTTTTTCCTCTCAAGAAAATGAACTCTTGAAACTTCTCTAATTAATACTTTAAGAAATAGTTGATTTTTTATTATTTCTTCGTGAGACGAGATTCTCTTTTTCATTCTTCAAACAATTTTCAATGAAATTCAATTTTATTTATTTAATTTACATTATTTTTATACTGTAAAAAATTAGTTTTCATGAAAAATTAATTTGAATGAAAAATTAATTTGAATCAAAAATTAATTTGAATCAAAAATTAATTTAAATGAAAAATTAATTTGAATCAAAAATTTATTTCAATGAAAAAAAGAAATAAATTAGTTGATATTTACAAAATGAAACTAAATTTCCAGTGGGTTTTAAGTTCAATGTGATAAAGCTATCTTACAATTATTACGTTGATGAAAAAAACTACGAAAAAATAAGTTAGCTTGATGATAAAATGATAAAAATAATTATTAAAAGCTAATGAGTGGGGGAAAAGATAATAAAATCTTAAATATCTTACAAGTGCGCTTGCAATTTGTTGGGAAGAGCATTCTCCTCCTTTCCACTACCAACCAACCACGCCATGCAGAAGAATGTAGAACAGTGTAGACAGAAGGTGGGGTAGAAGATTTTTTTTTTAAAAAAATTAAACAATACAGCAGTTAGGTGGTTGTTCCAACACCGTTAATAAATTTAATGACTATTTAAAAAAAAAACCCCGTCTCGCGATTCGAATAATAATTTCCGTTTCTTTGCCACGATCAAGCAAATAAACGGAAATGATAAATTTCCCTTCATTTCGTGTAAATGAAGGAAAAAAAGAAATTCGTGATTATTTTAGTATATCCATCACCCATTTATGAAAATTGAATATAAATTAAACCAATCACCCGTTTTATAATTTTTATATACAAAAATCTATTATTTTATAATTTTGTTAAAAAAAAATTTGTAACTCTAATAATTTAATTTATTTGAAAAATTGTAAATGTGGTTACAATTTTTCAATGGTGCAAAATGTGACAGGCATGAATGAGTAAAATCATTAATTTGCAAAGAAAAATAAATACTGTGAATCAACAATTAAAATAAATTCTACAAAATACTGCATTACAAATATTGAACGCAATATGCGATCATTCCAAACAAAGTAAAATTGTCATGAACAAATTAAGATTTAAAAATTGTAAAATTAAAAACCAACGAATGCGTGAGTTAATTAAATGTCGGTTTTTTTTAGAAGCTAGACAAGCTAAAATTAAATTAAAAGCATAAAACACACTTTGATTCTACTCGTCCAGAGTTCTGTCGTCGTACGTGGTGTAATTTGCCGACGCATATACATATATATGTACAAATTGCAGCGTTTGTGAAAAAACTATGTCTGACGTGAATTGCTTTAGCTTACCTTGCACTGGCGAGGCGAGAATGTTCTTTACTCTTCATAGAAACAGTCGTGTTCGCGTGTCGACACATCATATAAATCGCCATTGAAAGAAATACTAAATTTGCCTGTTAAACAGAAAAAAAATGCTTTCTGTTAAAAAAATTATATGCTCAAAGATAAGACTCAAACTTGATTATTTTTTATGGAAATTGTAGTTTAAAAATACAATGTAAAAATGCAAGTAAAATCGACTATTTCAAAGTCCAATGAATATTTATGATTTTTGGTGGAAAAAAAAAATAAAATTATCGAATTACCAGTATAACGAGGATCACTGGTCCGACAAAACTAAAGATGAAATAGTTATCCGTTCGGAGCCAACAATGTTGTTTAGTACCATAGCTAAGGGGATCGATTATGCAAGAGACGGCGACAATAAGTAATGGCAAGCCATAAGCAACAAGATAGTACCATCGTAGTCGGGATTTTTCAGCCTCAAAAACTTCAATTAACATCACGTACAACTGAAAGCCTGTGGATAATATTCAATTAGTCCAGAAATTAATTTCCATAATATTGCATACTTTTTATCTTCCTTGAATTATTTTTTTGAATATTCTTTTGAATTATATTTTTAATTTTTTTGAATTATATTTTTTAATAAGTGGTCGAATTATTTAAAAATTATTAGTCTAATTAAAAAATCGAAATGTAATTAAATCGTGTCTTGTACCTTCGAGGAACATCCAAGCGAACGCGCAGAGGAAAAAGAAATGCAATAGTCCGGCAACAATACCGCAGAGGATTCTCTGATCCGTTTGTCCGATTCCACAGACGAAAAGAATCTCAGCGACGAGTAAACAAACGCAGAGATTCTTGTGAATTGTCGTTCTATCGGACTGTAAATAAGAAAATGATTATTTATCATCACTATTTTTTAGTTTGTCATTAAAAGAGAAAAACTGATGAGAAATTACAAGAAAATGAATTAATCTGAAAAATACCTTTAATCCACGAAACAATTGAAATGTAAGAATCGCGAGGAAGAGACAAACGACGGAAATTGTACAGCCAACGTATGTCATGATCTGCAATGCTCGATCCTGATCGGGATTCAATTTAACAGCATGTACGTCCATTAAAATTGCAAAATTCGTCAAATGTCTACACGTACAGACAGTGTGTGTGGAATTTGTGTCGAGAACGTTGCAACCTTCGTTCGACCAGGCACTGTAAATAATAATTGTTAATTAAGATTAAAATTCTAGAGAAGATGAAACAAAAATAGAAATAAATTGAAACTTACTTGAAGGTATAATCCCAGAAGACACACGTTGGATTGGAAATATTGTCAGCCACTGTCAAGTGTCTGAAGTAAATTTTCACCGATTCCGACAGTTCAATGTGTCGTCCCTTGCCAAGCGATGCCGAGATCACTTTACTGTTTAGAATTCTCGTTCGATTTTCTCTTGGTTTCGCCAAGATTTGATCGTCACTCATGACGACCGTCGGTACTTTCTCCACAGTTTGTAAAATTTCTTCGAGTCTATCGAAAGCCATGAAAACCAATCGTACAATACCATTCTCACTGTTCTCAATAAGCGCACGCCTTGGCAGTTGAATCGAGGCGTTCCATTTTTGTTGTGTTGATTTCGATGGAAATACTTCCATGTTGTTGTTGATGTTACGGGTCTCGAGTACACGGACTTCCATTACTGAAAATAGTAGCAAAAAACGGTAACAAACGATTCTAATTAAAAAAGTCAGGTGGGGAAAATTAACACTCACGTATATTTTTGCCCTCTTGGATGATTTTCCTCTCGTGTGTGAGAGTCTCAGCGAGGAGGAATGCATTTTCCTCGAGACCGATGAAAAGTGATGTTGCGACTACCATTTGATCGTTCTCACTGAGATCGCGCCATGAGGCCAATTGCGCCTCATCGAGAAGATTACTTCCTGTTCTGATGACACCTTGCAGTAATTCAGTGACACTCACTTCCTTTTGACTCGCGTCCTGATAGGTTTTAATATTTTCGGCCAATTTTTTCGCCATATTTTCAATGATTTTTGTCGTTATTTTCATATCGCCGCCGTACAACATTTGACTGTTGTTGGTGACTTGAGACAAATCGCGACTAATGCCGAGTATCACGTCACCTTCGGCGATTCTGTTCTCCAATGATGTCAACCACACTGAACGACATTCACTGAGATCGGGAGTGTCACGATCCCAGGAAGCTGAATCACCTCTGGCAACGCAATTCCAACGTGCATAGCCATTCGCACCACCAGGACAATTTTGCACCGCCATGTCACCAGCACGTGTGGTATTCCAAATCAAATTTCTGGCCTCTCTCGGCAAGCATAATTGTCGACCATAATCATACCACTGGCCATTCGAGCTCGATTCTGGATACTGTGTACTAGGCACTGAAATCAAACGATATAGATTCGTCTACTAAATCTATTTCTGGTAAATTGCAGACCAAGTCAATTAAGATAGCAGATTGCCGAGGCCAAATACATTTCCTACCGAACGGAAATAATTTTCCCCTCTCTTTCGATTATTGTAAATTACAATTTCCCCGCATTTAGATATGGAAATCATTTTTCAAATATTAATTAATATCCGAGGGGAAATGTTTTATTTAAATTTGATTCATGAGGCTTTTTAATTATAAATATTTTTATCATTTCAATTTTCAAAACTTCATTTTTCAATATTGAACCAATTTTTCTATTTCTTTTTCAATCCCTTAATTATCTTGTTGAAGTCCACAATGATTAATATTTTTTCAAGCGAAAAATCATAAAATTGTCTAAAAAAAATTTTTTTCAACTTTTCTGTAGACAAAGAATGGAAAAATAATTATAATATAAGAATATTTTTTTCTAAATCGTTGATCATACACGGAAAAAAATATTTATTTGATTCAAATAACCGATTACTTGTCTATTATCAAATAAATATTTACTTGAACCAAATAATAATTTGCAAATTGTTTTTGTTAAAAAATATAGAAAATTATTAAGTGCATTGAAATTAAAAATTGAAAAAAATGATTGAAAATGAAAACAATTGTTCCATATTTTTCAGTTTTAAAAAAGTGAGTAAAAAATATTTCTTGTGAAGGTAAAAATGCGAAAATATTGAAATGAAATTTAAAGTTAAAAATTGCATTATTAAATTGAAATCTAAATAAGTGAAACTTTGTTGAAAATTCTATATATATGATTGGTAAATATTTATATGCATCGGGGAAAGTCTCAATGTACTTAAGGTATTCTTTTTGAGCAAGCAATATCAAGAAAATATTTCTCATGCATCTGAATAAAGAAAGTTGGTTCTTGTGAGAAAAAAAAAGAAAAAAAATGCTACATCGATCCCTTTGAAAAACGTGCCTCTCATGTAACTTTTCTCTCAGTCTTGGTATATGAAGACTTCAAAAAAGAAACTAGATTCGTCTAATGTGGCTTCGTTTTACTATTCATACAATTCTTCCCAGCTAAAGTCCTTTTTCTTCTTGGAAAACAAAAAAAAAGAAAAGAAAAAAAGACATGTACACATTTCATGTAACTCACTTATCTCATCCGTCAACTTTAAAGTTATCAAAAAAATTATTTGACCTCTATTTTACAATATTTGCTACAAAAAAATTTTTTTTAAGTATGCCTTGCAAATCTTATAAAAAATTCAAATTGTATTCCTAGTTTTAAGAAAGGTTTGCAATTAAAAAGAGGTAAAACTAAGTAAAGAAAAAAATCGGTTAATGAACTAATAGAGGATTTGATAAAAATAATAGTTACCAGTTGTTCTACGACTAGTTCGCATTGAGACAAACATGGACGTTGTCGTTGCTTGCGTTGTTTCCGGTTCGACAGGTACGTCGACTGATTCAAAATCGCTTGCAGGACGAACCAGATCCTCATTCTTGTCGACTTTTACATCACTACCGAGTCTCGTCGACGTAGGACTATAATTAAACAAAACAAAAAAAATAGTAATATTTAAATAATAATTTTAATGATAATATAAATTCCAATATTAAATATTAGAATTTTTACAACTATTAGTAGCAATAAATTGCTATTAAAAGTATTTACTATTTACAACTTACTAAATACTATTTACTACTATTTACCAATAATAATTAATTATTACTGTACAGTCAACAGTAAATACTATTAATAGTAGTAAATATCGATGGTAATTTCCAATTATAGTACTTGATATTAATAGTAAATACTATTCACAGAAGTATTGTTGAAAACTATTACTGATAGTTAATACTATTAATAAAAAGTATTACTGGTATTAATTACTATTAACAATAACAATTATTGAAAATAGTTACCATTGATAGTAAGTATTATTGATTTTATTGATTATTGTATTATTGATATTGTTGTTTATAATAATTATTATTGATAGTAATGGTTACTATGGATACAATGGTAATTACTATTACTAGGTGCAATAGTAATTTACAACAAGTATCATAAATATTATTTACTGCAAATACTAAATACTAATGATGAAAAATACTATTAATAATAAATACTAATGATAGAAAATGCAATTAACAGTAAATACTAATGATAGTCAAAAATTTTATTAGTAAATACTATTAACAGTAAACACTACTGGCAGCAAATACTAACGACAGTGAAGAATATTAATAGTAAATACTAATGATTCGGAAAAATATTAATAGTAAATACCATTAGTGAATACTATTAACAGTAAATACTAATGATAGTAAACAATATCAATAGTAAATACTAATGATAGTGAAGAATATTAATAGTAAATACCATTATTAGTAAATACTACTGATAGTAAATACTATTAGCAGTAAATACTAATGATAGTAAAGGATATTAATAGTAAATACCATTATTAGTAATTACTTCTGATAGTAAATACTAATGATAATAAATACTAATAATAGTAAATACTAATAATAGTAAATACCATTCATTAGTAAATACTATTATTAGTAAATACTACTGATAGTAAATACTAATGATAATAAATACTAAAAATAGTAAATACCATTATTGGTATTTACTATTATGTATGTCCCGATATAAATAAATTATTAGTAAATACTACTGATAGTAAATAACTAAATACTATTGGCAGTAAATACTAATGATAGTGAATACTGATGATAGTAAATACCAAACAGGTAAATACTGTAAATAGGAAATAAGAAAAATAACAAATACTAAATTGACAGTAACTGCCATTGAATTAGTCAAATAGAAATGATTCGGCTTTTGGTTAATTTTTTTCAAGTATGTAATATGAACATAGCTGACCTCGGTAGAGTTGTTATTGAAGGGGTGGTGGATGGTATTGAGTGTTCGGGAGGCTGTTGAGCAGCTGGTGTTGTAATCCTCGAGGGTGGTCGGACTGTTGCCTTAACTGTACTCCAAACACTGGGCTGAGACGTTATCAGCCAGGGTGGACTAGGACGTGACGTGGTTGTAGTTGTGGAAGCTGTGAATATAATGGAAATTATTTCAAAAATTCAAATTTGCACAATCGATTATCTTCACTATCCCTATTGTACAATATTTATAATATACAGCACGGAAAACTTGTACTAAAATTCTAATTAAACAATTATTTAACAGAAAAAAACCCCAAGTTTCAAATTTTTGAATCATTTTCATCAATATTATTTTACGATAATAAATTGGAATTATTTTTCATCCGTGTAAAATAATTATTTCATAATGTCAGCATTTTCTATTGTTCTTTGATAATATTCAAAATGCTAATTTGATTATATCAAAATTTCACAAATTTGTATCATTCTGTTTAATTATTAGGATTATTATTAATTATTCAATATTTGTGACTAAATCACTATTATTAAATATCAATTCTTTCTGAAATTCATTTCTTTCCTTTATTCTTGATTCTTTGCAAGTTTTCTGTTATTCTTCATTTGATTTCATATATCTTTCTTTAATTGAGAATAATTCTTCTTTTTTCGTGATGATATAATTATGAAATGATTCCTTTTTTTCTCCTCTATTAAATGATTTTCTGTGTATTATTTGCCTTTCGCTGTATAAGAAAACAATCTTCCTCGTCTATATATGATCAGATCGACTTTTGCGATATTGTCCTGATGGTTTTTGTTTTTTTCGTTTAATAGATTCATTAGTGTTGTAATTAAAAGGGAATAATAATAAGAAAATAAGAAAAAAAGAAACCGTGCTGAGTAAAGTGGACTCTTTCGACTCGAAAGAAATAATAAAAAAAAAAAAAAAACCCCCAATGTACATGTGTATAGGTGAGTCAAGTAACTTGTAATGGAGCGACGCGTTTGTTCTCCATCATCGTCTATGCATTATAGGCAGTGGCGCATGAAATGAGATCGTTATCGCTCCTCGTAATGAAATCCTTATCGCGACAAGTACGTCAGAGTTCAAACGCACAGCAAGTTCGATTCTTGTACGCGAATAATAACCATAATATACACACACAAAGACAGTTCAAAAACTCTAGAGTCGCTTTTAAGGGTTCATAAAATAATATACACTTTATTTCATCATAAACATTTTTTTCGTTTCTCTATTTAATTTTAAATTTAAAAATTTTTCAATCATGACTCATTTTCCAATGTTGAATTTTCCCCAAAGAATTTTTATATATTTCGACGCGAAATTTTCCCAGTGAAGAATATTTATTTGCTTTTTTTGTTTATATAAAAAAATTGTTTATATATAAAAATTCCTTTGTTAATATAAATATTCGATTTTGAATCAAAATTATTTTTAATGAAAAATTCCACAGTAATTTAATTTAATATTAATTCGCTTATAAAATTCAATCAACTAAAAATCTCAAACTAAAAGTCCCTTTAACTCTATTATTATGGAAGTTTCTTATAATATTCTACGGGAGGGGAATTTTCAAAGTACATAGTAACAGCAGTTAAATATATAAAGAATATAATTAAGTTAAATATTATAATTGCGTAAATTGTTATTCATTCTTGTAAAATGAAAAAATCAACACTGGGTATATTATAAAAAAAATTGTTGGAGTTCCAAGTGGTTTTTTTTAATTAAGGTATTCTCTTTTTTTTATATAAAACTTCTCCACTACTTGTGTTTCATTAAAAGGACTAATTTATTCCTTGTAAAGAGTATATGAATTTTTACAAAAATTTCCCAACCATTTAGCGAGGAAATATTTTCCAATTATATTCCCTACTAAATGCAATTATTCATCGTATTTTCCCCGACTTTCTTGGAAAGATTTTACTTACCAAAAAATAAAAATCAGTTTTTGTAAATAATAATTGTAACCAGTTATGAACTTTGGGAAATATTTCTAAAGTTCCGAACGTTCAAATGAACCTGAAATTTAACTCAACGATTCAGAAAAAAATTAATATTTTTTCAAGCGAAAATAATATTTATTGTCTAGAAATTTTTATTTCCACAGTTGTTGATTGAAAAAAAAATTGCAAAAATTTGTTTTAGACAAAAATTATGTAATGGAAAAACTTTTGGATAATTAATTTTTTAATTAATTAATTTACGTTTTTGTTTTTCTAGTCATGTAATTTTTGATGGGAAATATTTCAGAATCATTTGAACGTTCAGAAATTTTGTATCATTTGGGAACGCCCAAAGTGTGCGTTGTTGATTCATTTCGTCGATTTCGATTCGCTAGTCTTGAAGGTCAGAAAACTTGGACGAATCATCGCTTCGTGACCTTGAAGACGAGCCAATAGTAACACACATGAGTTCCATGTAGGCGTGTCTAGAAGGGAAAAAGATGATATTTTACTTACCGGAAACGCATTGATAGTGTGCCTCGAGATATTTAAGAGTGTTAGGACAAGGATCGTCGAACTGTGAAAACGATGCGACGATACTGCAATTCTGCTGTTGATTACACCTGTTACGAAAAATTGCGAATGGAAGAATTTAATTATCGAATTATTGTACCTTATGTTTTATTTGCACGTGTACTGCCATGAATGATTTTTTCTTTTGTTTTCTCCCTCTTTGGAATGAAAAAAAAATTGGCCAGAAGGCAAGTCACGACTTTTGTCGAGTGTTCTCTCTCTCTATATATATAAAACACACTCGTCTTGCCGATCGCGTTTAATTTTAATCAAGTCGATGAAAAGTCAGTCCATCGAGGATAGTTCGCTCCCTCTATCACTCGGGCCCGAATGGACTTGGCAGAAACTTGGGAACGAAGGAAACTGTCTAACCAACCCTTGAAAGACCGTCCGAGTGACGAAGGGTCGTTGAAACGCGGTCCACGTATCGACACTCAGCCTACCGTAAACCGTTGGTTATTATCATTGCCTTCAGGGAGAGTCGTGGGAGCCACAGTTCTCTCCCCCCCCTCTCTCTCTCTCTCTCTCACTCGTTTTGTCGATTGATTTCCTGCCGTAGGGGCAGCATCCGACGATGAGTGCCCATTTCAAACGCCATATTACTGCGAATAACTCGCTACATCGTAATCGCAGGATTTCTTGAGCAAACCAGAAATTTCAAGTTTCACTCCATTTCTCTCACCTCTTTTTTTTTCATGTCGCGCCGTAAATTCCCCCTTTCTTTTTATATTTTTTTTCAGTTTCATATTATTTTTTGTTTAATTTTCCCTATTCAATAAGTAATTCTAGTGCAGAATTATTGATAAATATTGATAAGAAAAATTTTTAATTCTAGTGTAGAATTATTGATAAATATTAATAAAAAAAATGTTTGCATCAGTATTTATTTTTTGCCACTAAACTTAAAAGTATCAAACTGATACCAAAGTATCAAATTGATCAAAAAAATTTGGAATTTGATACTTTTGGTATCAATATGATACTTTTAAGTTTACAGTAATGGAGTTAAAAATCTTTGTATCGATATTGTCCAAAATAGTAATAAAATTGAATTTATTTTTTTTTATTAAATGAAAGAACATAAACCAACCTAGACAGTGATATTGCACCTCGATGTATTTTCCTGTCCCGGGACATGGGTCCTCCTCGAAAACATCGCTCCTTACTTCCACTGTACAAAACCGGTGCCCGTTGCACCTGCGACCGCAACGTGAAAAAGAAATACATTCCCCATGAAATCTCTGGATTTTTTTCCAGAATTCTATTTCAGCGTGGAATGATACAGTAATAAATCTCGCGTGGCAACAACAAAAAGAAAATGAAAAAGTAAAAAAAAAAAATTGCCATTTTCCCTGACTTAATTTATTGCATTCTATAATAGTAGTATACTTGATTTATTTCGGAAAAACTTTTTATTTTCAGGAAAAAAAAAGAATTGTACCTTAAGAGACAGTATTTTAACTGTAAAAAAAATTCATTTTCGATTACTATGAGGTTATAAAAAATAGAAAAATAATATCGCGAGTTAGTCTCGTGAAAATATTTTATGATTCAATCTTAGCTGACACGGCACGTTTAAAAAAAAGTTATTATTGCATTTTGCAGTTACATAGCGACTTGAAAGTTGTCTTCATTAAAGAAATAATCGAGGTAATCCGACTTTGCCTTTGAGAAGCGTGACATAAAGGTTAGATTAACAATAGCACTGAGGTTAGCGACAGTGGGTGATAATAACAGTTTGAGACAAAAGCACAGTAAAGGCATTTTTAGACAAGTATATAGCAAATCTTGAATTACTTCGAAACGAATCAGAGAAAAAAAAAAAAAATCTCCCAGCATCGAAATGTGTGTCATAGAAAAAATGATTGCTCTGTGAAATTTGTAATTTTAGTCTCACAATTTTTTCTAAATTTGTTTTCATAATCTCTAAATCTGAAGTAGTAAAATTCTTTTGACTAACTTGAATTAGTTATCGACTTTTTGCTGGCTTTTTGCATTTGAATTAGTTAAATTTGACTAATAAATTAGCAGAAAAAATTGTTTTAGTGACTTACTTTTTGATTTTGAAATAATTAAATTAAAATTTGATTTTATTTTTTTAATTTTACTTAAAATTTTTCTGCTAATTCTACTAATTTTCTACTAAATTTAGTAAATTTTAACTAATTCAAAGCAAAAAGTTATTTATTTTACTAATAAATATTTAAAAGAAATTTTCTACTAATTTCAAAGTAATTTATTTTACTAATCAATAGTAAAAAAGAAATTCTACTCATTTCAAAGTCATTTATTTGACTAATAAATAGTAAAAGAAAAAATTTTCTACTAATTTGAAAGTCATTTATTTTACTAATAAATAGAAAAAAGTTTGTACTGATTCCTTAGTAAATTTTAAATAATTCAAAACCAAAAAGTTATTTATTTTACTGATAAATAGAAAAATAATTTTTTACTGATTTATCAGTAAGTTTTGAATAATTCAAAAGCAAAAAGTAATTTATTTTACTAATAAATAGCAAAAAAAAAAAATTCTAATAATTTCAAAAATTAACTAATTTTACTAATAAACAGAAAAAAAATTTTAACTGATTTCTTAGTAAATTTTAAATAATTCAAATTAGTTATAATTTATTATAATTCAGATTTAGAAAGTTTATTTATGATAATAGTGATAATGATAATAAAAAAAATAATATTCTTGCTAATTATTTTTTTATTATTTTTTTTTATTATCATTATCGAGATGTTGCAAAAAAAAGAGTAAAGCGTCTGTTACAGATTATACCTAAAATTTCAAGTAAGTGATTAAATTCGAGTTGTTTAATTTTGTTTTCGAATTTCAATATAAGTACGCAAATACCGCATGTGTGTACATTGAGGGATTTGCATTTCTGTCAATGAAAGGTTTACCGTTGAAGGGTGAGTTATATTCATAAAACAAAAACATTACCCATTCCCCCCCTCTTCTCCCCATAAATATGATGTGATGATTAAAACTGTCATATTTCAAAATCAAACATACAAAGATTTACTTTAAATTTTTTTTACACTTTTTTTACACTTTTTTTTTCAAAACCTGATTTTATCATTTTATTTGAAAATTGTAAACAGTTGACTGTTTTTATTGATTTTATGTATACGCACCCCTCGTTTGCAAGTGCATTCTAACCCTTTCCTGTCTGGCAGGCAAAAAAAAAAAAAAAAAAAAAAAAAA